>BLSH010437121.1:983461-1003501 GCA_018402905.1 Glandirana rugosa
CTGGTAATCCCCACCAGGATGGATACAATACATGTGCTCCTTTAAAACGTGTTTGTATTCTGGGAGTCTCTCCAGGGCTTCTCCATGGGAGATATATAAAGAAAAAAGGGGCCCCAGATAGTGTAATATTGTAAAAACAAGTACATTTATTTAAAACACCAGCTGATGTACTCACATAAGCACTTAAAATAACTGCATAAAATCCACGAGCAGCGAGCTCGTATCCCGACGTCACTTCCGGTGTGCCTGTCTGTCCTGACGCGTGACGTCACAATCACGTGACTTCATCAGAGGATTATGTATCATGTCTGCAGTCTCTGACCATCAGATCACCGTTCTGTGAGAAGGGAAGGCTATGATCTTGTGTTCCTACAAAGCAGAAGCGCGGATGTCTGCCTTCCCACAGTAAAAGCACTGGTCCAAATAATTTGGCGGGGGGGGGGGGGTTTATGATGCGGGGTTGTTTTTCAGGGGTTGGGCTTGGCCCCTCAGTTCCAGCAAAGGGAACGCTTAAGGCGTCAGCATACCAAGATATTTTGGGCAATTTCATGCTTCCAACCTTGTGGGAAGAGTTTGGGGTTGGCCCCTTCCTGATCCAACATGACTGCCCACCAGTGCACAAAGCAAGGACTATAAAGACCTTGTCATATGACGTCCTACCAGAATGACGAATGTCCTGACCAGCCGTCATTTAACAATGGGCTGGGCAGGAAGTGGTTAAGTAGGGGTGGAAGGCACAGGTATACCATTCATACCTAACTGCCAGCAGCCTGTAGGTGTCTGAGAGACTGCAAGCTGCTGTGGCTAGCTTAGTTTAGGCCAGTGTATGCCCATAGACAAATTTACAGAATTAAGACTGCTTGCCTTCCTGGGCATTCATCCCTGAGCGCATACTGCCCTAAACTTAAGTAACACCCTGTGCACCCTCTAGCCGCAGCAGCTTCCAGCATTTTGATGATTTTGGAGCTATATAGTGTGTTTGTGTGTATATATGTATGTATATACAGTACTGTGCAAAAGTTTTAGGCAGGTGTTGAAAAATGTTGTAAATTAACCACTTCCTTATCGGGCACTTAAACCCCCCTCCTGCCCGGACCAATTTTCAGTTTTCAGCGCTGTCACTCTTTGAATGACAATTGCGCGGTCATGCGATGTTGTACCCAAACAAAATTGACGTCCTTTTTTTCCCAAAAATAGAGCTGTCTTTTGGTGGTATTTGATCACCTCTGCAGTTTCTATTTTTTGCGCTACAAACAAAGAAAAAAGAACAATATTTTTTACTTTTTGCTATAATAAATATCCAAAAATAAAAAAAAACTAATTTAGTCATCAGTTTAGACCGATATATATTATAATACATATTTTTGGTAAAAAAAAATCGCAATCGGTGTATATTGATTGGATTGCACAAAAGTTATTGCGTCTAAAAACTATTTACATTGGTTTATGGCGTTATTATTTTTATTTTTTTTACTAGTAATGGTGGCGATCTGCGATTTTTATCGGGACTGCGTTATTGTGGCGGACATGTCGGAACATTTTGACACTTTTTTGGGACCAATGACATTTATACAGCGATCAGATCTAAAAAAGACAGTGATTACTGTATAAATGTCATTGGCAGTGAAGGGGTTAATGCTAAGGGGCAGTGAAGGGGTTAAATGTGTTCCCTGGGTGTGTTATAACTGTGGGGGGGCAGGGCTAACAGGGACATAACAGATGTAACTGATCCCAGTGACAGGGATCAGTAGATATGTCATACCCCCCACAGAGCGGGGAACCGTCGTGTTTACATCGGCGGTTCCCCGTTCTGGCTCTCTGTGAGGAGATTGCGGGCCTCCGGTGGACATCGAGTCCGCCCGACCCGCGAGCACGCTCCCGCGGTGGCGCGTGCCCAGCACGAGCATAAGTGGAGGACGTCTATTGATGGCCTCCCGGTAAAGCAGATCCGCGCTGTAGCTGTCAATCGGCTATGGCGCAGATCTGAAGCGGTTAAGAATACTCTCAGAAATAGAAGTGTTTATTCTTATCAATTAACAAATTAGAAAGTAAATGAACAAAGAGAAACCCAAATCAAATCAATATTTGGTCTGACTCCATTTTGCATCAAATCTTCTAGGTACACTTGGTACACAGTTTCTGAAGGAGTCGGCAGGTAGGTTGTTCCAAACATCTTGGAGAACTAACCACAGATCTATGGATGTATAATGCCTCAAATCCTTCCATCTCTTCATGTAATACCAGACTGACTTGATGATGTTTAGATCAGGGCTCTGTGGGGGCCAAACCATCACTTCAAGGACTCCATGTTTTTCTTTACTCTGAAGATAGTTCTTAGTGACATTGGCTTTATGTTTGGGTCATTATCCTGCTGCAGAATACATTTAAGGCCAATCACATGCCTCCCTGATGGTATGACATGATGGATAAGGTATCTGCCTGTATTTCTCTGTATTGAGGACACCATTGATCCTGACCAGATCTCCATGTGCAGACATGCAGCCCCAAACCCACAAGGAACCTTTACCATGCTTCACTGTTTCCTGCAGACATTATTGTACCACTCTCCAGCCCTTCGGTGAACAGCCAAATATTTCAAATTTTGACTCATCAGTCCGGAGCACCTGCTGCCATTTTTCTGCCCCTAGTTCCTATGTTTTGGTGCATAGTTGAGTTGCTTAGCCGCCTTTCCAAGTCGTATGGCTTTTTGCAATTCTTCCATAACAACCACTTCTGGACAGACTTCTATTGAAAGTAGATGGATGTACCTGGGTCACTGGTTTCCACCAGTTCTGTGCTGCTGTACATCTTCTGATGTTGAAGTAAAGCAAGCATGATGTGTCTTTAATCTGCTGCATTAAGTTTCTTTGGCCAACCACTGCGTCTACGGTCCTCAACGCTTTCTAATCAATGGTGTCCCCTATGCTGAGAAATACAGGCAGATACTTATCCATCATGCCATACCATCAGGGTGGGGTGTGATTGGCCCTAATTTTATTCTGCAGTAGGACAATGACCCCAAACATACATCCAACATCACTATCTTCAGTGTAAAGCAGAACAATGATTTGTGGAAGTGATGATTTGACCCCCACATAGCTCTGATCTCAACATCGTCAACTCTGGAATTACACGAAGAGACAGAAGGATTTGAGGCAGCCTACATCCGCAGAAGATCTGTGGTTTGTTCTCCAAAATGTTTGAAACGACCTACCTGCAGAGTTCCTTCAAAAACTGTGTGCAAGTGTACCTAGAAGAATTCATGCTGGTTTGAACCCAAAGGGTAGTCACACCAAATATTGATTTGATTTAGATTTTTCTTCTGTTTGCTTACTTTGTATTTTGTTAATTGATTAAAATAATTAAACCATAATTTTGAAAGCATTCTTATGTTACATTTCTTCACACCTGCCTTAAACTTTTGCCCAGTAATGTATATGGAAGCATCGTGTTTACATTTCTCTGCTACAAAGTGATCCAGTGGAGAGCTTTGTAGTAGCAAGAGAAGTTCAGGAGCTAATAAGTTCAACTCCTGGTCCAAGTAGTAGAACCTTTTAAACAATTGCAGTATACTTATATGGTTCAAAATATGCACACTGGGTCAGGCAGTCAACACCCAATGTCAAATGGTATCAAGAGGAAATAGAGGAAGCATTCTGCTAGTCTGAGGGTTGATCAGGCAAGAAGTGAAGTAGGTGCTTGCTGCCTAACATGGCCTGGATATTACAAACTGGAAACCAAAACAGGTCATGCCTCCCATATTTCCATTTTATAATACGAGAATTTACTATTTGAGCAAAATGTCTGACCACCCACAAATCGTAGTCTATTTACAGGGACTCTGGATTTCTTGTAAAATGTAGTCCTGTCTCAGGGAGTTTTTAAAGTTATATTTGCACAATATGCGCAAATGTAAAAAAAAAAAAAACAAAAAAAAAAGGAGATTCACCTACCTGATTAGAGCTTCGGTTTTTCTTTTCCAGTTCCTTTTTGTTAAAAACAATTTTTAAAAAATCAACTAGTACAATAAAAGACAAAATGAAAACCATCATCAACGTTCTTGGAAGTGCGTTTTCTTTTTCTTAGAAACCCGTAAAGGTATCTCTACCTTGCAATACAATAAATAGGGTTATATCATTTTTTCTTTTAATAAGACATAGATACGGATTGATAAAATGCAGGCAGAATGGAAAGGGGGAAAAAAATCAATGCATCTTAGCAATACTTTTACCAAAGAAATATCCCTTTATACATGAAGTAAAGAAAAATACCCTGCTGATATGCCAGAAATCTAGTAAGCTGTTTACTTTCTGTTATTGGCTGACAATTGCCCAGTTCTCTCTTCTGAACAATTCCCCCATCTCCACAATATAAGGGACCCCCCCCCCCCACCATTTCCATGATATAAGGGGAAGAATTCTGTAGTCTAATTTAGATAGGGTAGACTACACTCTTTAGGATTTCAGAACCGCGGGGACCATGTTGTCAGCTCACTACGGGAAGTTGGGCTTGCCAGGTAATTGTATGCAGTGATTGTTTAGAGGTAAACATGTGGAAATGTGCACATACTGCAAAGATTATATTGGTATTTTTTTTATAGTACCCATACATACACTTTAAATCTCTTCTCCAGCACAGTCTGATTTGGCAGTTCAGGCATATACTTTCTGTGCCCATTTTGTTTTTTAGATTTATCTAAAATCTATTTCTAAAGAGAAAATTAAGCTCTGTTTTGTTGACTCCAAAACCTGATATGGCTGTTTCCAACTATAGTCTGGCTTCTAATCGCAGCATTGTGAGCCTTCTTGTGAGCAGGGAAGGGACACTAACAAGTGAAAATATACTCAGTGGGAGTAAACAATGCCTCAGGTTTGGTAGACAGTGGAAGTAGAAAAATGACATAGCACCTGTGCTCAGTAGGAGAAGGAATAGTGTCCCATCACTTGTATCAGTGGGAGGGATAGTGTCCCATCATTGGTGTGAGCAGGAGTAATAGTGCCTCATTGTTGGTGTCAGTGGGAGGATGAATGCCCCATCATTGGTGTCAGCGGGAAGAATTATGCCACACTGCTGGTGAGAGTGGGAGGAATAGTGCCCCATCATTGGTGTCAATGGGAGGAATAGTGCCACATTCTTGAGTGGTGCCCCATTGATGGTGTCAGTGGGAGGAATAACGTTACATCGTTTATATCATTGGGAGGAATTATGCCCCTCTGTTGGTGTCCGTGGAAGGAATCATGCCTCACTGTTTGTGTCAGTGGAAGGATTTGTTCCCCATTGTTGGTGTCAGTGGAAGAAATGGCACCTCAAGGGCTGGATAAAAGCAAGTAAAGGCCAGCTGGCCAATTTGAAGCCCACTGTTTTAGAGGAAAATTGAAGGTTTTTAGATGCCTTATCCTTGGAGATCCAGGATTAGATGCCAGAAAGTACCAAGATACCCTTTGGCATGTTTTGCAATGAGCCAAAAAGGTGGGAGAAGATATTAGACCAGTGTGCATTTAGAGAATTAGAGGTACCAAAAGATTGTAATGTGAAACATGGAAAAGAAGGAAAACCTCTACCTATAAGAACAATATATTTTGTTGAAGTACTGTAAGGTCTTCTTAAATGTATTTAGTATTCCTCTTCTTGTATCATCATTACAGTCTGGTCCATAAATATTGGGACATTGACACAATTCTAATCTTTTTGGCTCTAAACACCACCACAATGGATTTGAAATTAAACGAACAAGATGTGCTTTAACTGCAGACTTTCAGCTTTAATTTGAGGGTATTTACATCCAAACCAGGTGAACAGTGTAGGAATTACAGCAGTTTGTATATGTGCCTCCGACTTTTTAAGGGCCCAAAAGTAATGGGACAATTGGCTACTCAGCTGTTCCATGGCCAGGTGTGTGTTATTCCCTCATTATCCCATTTACAAGGAGCAGATAAAAGGTCCAGAGTTCATTTTAAGTGTGCTATTTGCATTTGGAATCTGTTGCTGTCAACTCTCAATATGAGATCCAAAGAGCTGTCACTATCAGTGTCACTATCAGTGAAGCAAGCCATCATTAGGCTGAAAAAACAAAACAAACCCATCAGAGAGATAGCAAAAACATTAGGTGTGGCCAAATCAACTGTTTGGAACATCCTTAAAAAGAAAGAACGCACCGGTGAGCTCAGCAACACCAAAAGACCCAGAAGACCACGGAAAACAACTGTGGTGGATGACCGAAGGATTCTTTCCCTTATGAAGAAAACACCCTTCACAGCAGCTGGCTAGATCAAGAACACTCTCCAGGAGGTAGGTGTATGTGTGTCAAAGTCAACAATCAAGAGAAGACTTCACCAGAGTGAATACAGAGGGTTCACCACAAGATGTAAACCATTGGTGAGCCTCAAAAACAGGAAGGCCAGATTAGAGTTTGCCAAACAACATCTAAAAAGCCTTCACAGTTCTGGAATAACATCCTATGGACAGATGAGACCAAGATCAACTTGTACCAGAGTGATGGGAAGAGAAGAGTATGGAGAAGGAAAGTAATTGCTCATGATCCAAAGCATACCACCTCATCAGTGAAGCATGGTGGTGGTAGTGTCATGGCGTGGACATGTATGGCTGCCAATGGAACTAGTTCTCTTGTATTTATTGATGATTTGACTGCTGACAAAAGCAGCAGGATGAATTCTGAAGTGTTTCGGGCAATATTATCTGCTCATATTCAGCCAAATGCTTCAGAACTCATTGGACGCTTCACAGTGCACATGGACAATGACCCGAAGCATACTGCAAAAGAAACCAAAGAGTTTTTTAAGGGAAAGAAGTGGAATGCTATGCAATGGCCAAGTCAATCACCTGACCTGAATCCGATTGAGCATGCATTTCACTTGTTGAAGACAAAACTGAAGGGAAAATGCCCCAAGAACAAGCAGGAACTGAAGATAGTTGCAGTAGAGGCCTGGCAGAGCATCACCAGGGATGAAACCCAGCGTCTGGTGATGTCTATGCGTTCCAGACTTCAGGCTGTAATCGACTGCAAAGGGTTTGCAACCAAGAATTAAAAAGTGAAAGTTTGATTTATGATTGTTAATCTGTCCCATTACTTTTGGTCCCTTAAAAAGTCGGAGGCACATATACAAACTGTTGTAATTCCTACACCGTTCACCTGATTTGGATGTAAATACCCTCAAATTAAAGCTGAAAGTCTGCAGTTAAAGCGCATCTTGTTCATTTCATTTCAAATCCATTGTGGTGGTGTATAGAGCCAAAAAGATTATAATTGTGTCAATGTCCCAATATTTATGGACCTGACTGTAATTGTAAAAAATGTCTAAAATGGAATAAACGATATAAGAGCGTTTTAAAGTGATAATAAAGGTTTAATTTTTTTAAAATTAAAATAACAAACATGCCATACTTGCCTCTCTGTGCAATAATTTTGCACAGAGCAGCCCTGATCCTCCTCCTTCTTGGTCCCCTGTTGAGGCTCCAACCCATACCCCCCCCCCACACTGAGTGCCCCCCCAGCAAACGACTTGCTATTGTGGCACTTGTGCATACTTGCTTCGGGGGCCCCTGCTCCCTTCTCACTGACTATGATTGACAGCAACAGGAGCCACTGAGGGGGGAGAAAGCCGACAGAGCAGCTGCTCTTGTGTGTATCGCTGGGTCAAGATCAGGCTCAGGTAAGTATAAGGGGGGATGGGGGGAGAGCTGTATGCAGAAGATTTTTTACCCTAATGCAGAAAATGCATTAAGATAAAAAGACCGTCTGCTTTTAGAACCATTTTAACAGTCTAGTCTCTTGGAGGGAAATTACCTCTGAAAGGCTGAATCACTGTTAGAATACCCTGCTTTTGTAAAGTGGATAATTCTTCCTCATAGGCAGGCCATAGATAGATCATATTTTTTTTTCATTCAGCCAGTGAGCTAAATTAACAGATGGATTCCTCCATCAACACAGTAAGGGTGGATAGAGGAATCATCCACGCTGAGACAATGTATTGTGACTGCGGGACTCCTCCGCTGTCAGAATACACGGATCGGTGGCTGTAGCCGCTGATCTGTGCCCAATCACAGAGTGTGAGGAGAGACGATTAGTGGCATCTCCCCACAGGCGAGACCTGATTATGAGTGCATCCCCAACAGTGCCCATCAGTGATGCCAGTCAGTGCTGCCTTTCAGTGCCATCACATCAGTGCAGCTTCATCAGCGCACATCAGTGAAGGAGAAAAATTACTTATTTACAAAATTTTCTGACAAACTAAGAAAAACTTTTTCTTTTCAAATTTTTCAGTCTTTTTTTGTTTTTTTAGCAAAAAATTAAAAACCCAGCAGTGATTAAATACCACCAAAAGAAAGCTGTTTGTGTGGGGAAAAAAATAAAAATGACATTTGAATACAAATTGCATGACCGTGCAATTTGCATTCAAAATATGACAGCACTGAAAGGTGAAAATTGGCCTGGGCAGGAAGGGGGCCGGTATTTTAGAGGTTAAACGTTAGTGCTTTAAACCTTCAGCTACAAAAGAAAAAAAAAAAAAACATTGAGAAAGTGATGATCTCTATAACCTGTAAGGAGCAAACAGTTTTTCAAAATACATGAAATATCAATCAACTCATACATAGCTCAATTGACTTCTCAAGTTTACCACATCTTGATATTGTAAATTCAGGATGTTCTCCTGGAGCATACTTGGTAAAGGTTATCTTCCCAATCAATAAACTGGTCATAAGAATAGATGTTTAAACAGGCTGAAAGAATTCATTTGAATGTTCAAACTGAAATTCAGCCTGGGAATACCTTGCTCCACAAAGGAATGATGGAGAGTGAGGTCCAGCTTGGGTGCTCCAAATTCCTGATCTCTCACTGCTGGACGGTATGAGCTTCAGTGCTTCTAATTTGTCCTGGTTCACTTTTTCATCCAGACATTACTGTAGTGCTCAACGAATCCCTTATATCGGTAATTGGGTCATTTGTGACTCATTTTGCTTACCTGAGTGTGATGTATGAAACTCTCAAACCTCTGTAGGCTACTTGCACAGTCAGTGTCCTGACATTCCTCAAAGCCACCGGTTGCTTTGGCCGTTTGAATGTGATTGGAGATACAAAAGAGGAGGGTACAGTGTATAGGAAGCAGACCCAGCCATATTATACTGTATGTGTGAACCTCTATTAACCTGGCTGTAGTGGATTAAGGTAAACTGAGTGGCAGTTGTAGCGTTTGCTGGATAGCATTAGGAACTAATTGGCTTTATCTGTTGCTAACGATTGCTTTTAATCAACCAAAACATTTGCTGCCAATAACGGTGTCAGTTGCACATAACAAGTTGCTTATAATTGGGATGAAAGTCACCTATTCAGACTATTCCAGTAATGAGATTATTATTTTCTTTGTAATTGCAGGCACCATGGGTTTGATTTACTAAATGGGAATAGGCTGTTCACTTTGCAAGGAAAGTTGCATTTAGCAAGGTCATTTTCCCCAGAGCTTATTGAATGTGGTGACTTTTCACTTTGCAAAGGATACCCAATCATGTGCAAAGATAATTAAAAAAAACAAAAACAAACATTTTGTGCTTGCACATTATAGGGTTATGGAAGTCAGCAGAACGTCACCTCATACACTAAGCTCTGGGGATAATCCCCTTGCAAAGCGAAACAGCCTATTTGTGTGCTAAACCTAGCTTCCTTTCCGTTATAATGCACATAGTCCAAAACCACATTTAAAAGAAGTGCTCAGTGTGTACTCTACTCTCACCTAGGGTTGCCACATCATCCCTTTAATCCAGGACACATATTAATTACACAGGTTCTGTGGCTGATTAAGGTGGTAATTAAACTCACTTTGTGCCTTATCTGAATTCAATTAGCCTCAGAACCTGTGTAATGCATATGTGTCCTGGATTAAAGGGATGATGTGGCAACCCTTCTCTCACCTATGATAAGTTCAGTGGCTTCAACAGGAGACATCATGAGTTAGGCCTGTTTCATATGGGCGTCAGCTGGTGTTAGAGCAGTGTGAACAACAAGCTTTATGAAATTTTCAGCACGCTTACTCTAAGCCAGTGGTTCTCAACTCCTGTCCTCAGGACCCACTCACAGGCCAGATTTTAAGTATTACCTTGTGGAGATGCAGACTAGAATACTGCAATCACTGAACAGCAAATGATATCACCTGTGACGTATTTCAGCTATCTTGCAAACCTGGCCTGTTAGTGGGTCCCGAGGACAGGAGTTGAGAACCACTGCTCTAAGCCTTTAAAACATCCTTCAGCTCCAGTTCATATATGTTGAACATGGATCCTAATGATAGTGCTGACTGCCACTTTGAACAAGCTGTTTGGTAGGCTTTCAACAAGCTTCAAGTAGTGCTAAAGCCTTCTAGCAGCTTGTTTGAAGTGGCAAGCAGCACCCCAATTGGTATCTGCATTCAACATTTAAAACTGGAGATGAATGGCACTGTAAATGCTTCAACAAAGCTTGCTGAAAGCTCTGCAAATGCTTTATAAAAGTTTGATGTTTACACTGCTCTTATACAAGCTGAAGCCTGTCTAAAACAGGCCTTATTGTAGGGATGATGCAGCCGTTGGGACCAACACCCCCTAGTGCCCTAGGAGGGATTGCAGTCATGGTATTTTGGCCCGCACATACACAGTGTGCACTCTCTCTTGTCGCAGCTGCTAAGGACAGGAGAGTAGACACCTGGCAGGAGAGTAGCCATCATGGCTACAGAGGATTTTTAACCACTTCAGCCCGGAAGGATTTACCCACTTCCTGACCAGGCCATTTTTTGCGATATGGCACTGCGTCACTTTAACTGACAATTGCACGGTCGTGCCACATTGTACCCAAGCGAAATTGACTTCCTTTTTTTCCCACAAATAGAGCTTTCTTTTGGTGCTATTTGCTTACCTCTGTGTTTTTTTTTTTTTTTTGCGCTATAAACAAAAAAAGAGCAACAATTTTGAAAAAACCCAATATTTTTACATTTTGCTATAATGTAAAAAAAAAAACTAATTTCTTCATCAGTTTAGGCCAATATGTATTCTACATATTTTTGGTAAAAAAAAATCGCAATAAGCATATATTGATTGGTTTGTGCAAAAGTTAGAGTCTACAAAATAGGGGATAGATTCATGTTATTTTTATGGCATTCTTCTTCTTTTTTTTTTTTTTTTACTAGTAATGGTGGTGATTAGCGATTTTTAGTGGGACTGCGACATTGCAGCGGACAGATCGGACACTTTTGACACTTTTTTTGGGACCATTGACATTTATACAGCGCTCAATGCTATAAAAGTACGCTGTTTACTGTATAAATATCACTGGCAGGGAAGGGGTTAACACTAGGGGGCGATCAAAGGGTTAAATGTGTTTCCTCTGTGGTGTTCCTAACTGTGGGGGGAGTGTACTGACAGGGAGTATAAAGAAAAAGCTGTTCCCGAATACTGGGAACAGCAGACCTCTCTCTACTTTCCTGACAGAACGGGAATCTATTTGTTTTCACTAACAGTTCCCCATTCTGCCTCTCAATCCCACAACTGCGGGTGGCTGACGGACATCGCGGCCACTGGTCACGCACATCAGCTTCCCTGCCATGCAGCGGGTATGCGTGCCTGCTATAGCCATTTAAGGGGCCGCCGTACAGGTAAGGCGATTCATGGGACCGCGCCGACCTGCCGCCATATAATGACGGCAGCTGGTCGGCAAGTGGTTAAGAAAGCTTCTTTTAAATGAGGCTTTAGAGTATATTCTTTAAACAGAAAGAGAGCCTTAGCTAGGCTAGGGGAGCAATGATGTCACGCTCCCATTTTGTGGCAGTGCTCTGGCCTAGGAGGAAGTCACATGCCCCCCTATATGAAAGCACAGGATATTTTCTCTGGCTACAGGAAGCACTGGTATCTATCTACCTATCTATCTATACACAGTGGGTATAGGAAAGAATCACCCCCTTTAAAATCACATTTTGTTGCTTTGCAGCCTCAAATGAAGACAGACACAGTTTTTGTTTTATCCAGCTGTATTTACTCAACTTATACAATCCAGGTGAAAGATGTAACACCAACATGTCAGAAAAAAAATAAAGAGAGTGCAACAGAATCACTGAGTTGGAAAAAGGATCACACCCTCCTAAAAATGTCTTGTAAACTCATTCAGGTCTAGCTAATCACCTTCTCAATGGCACACAAAGCTGTTTGAATTTCAACTGTAATCAAGTGGTCATCTTGATTAGCTCAGCATGAAAAGAGCTTTCCTGGAGCATTTCAGTCCCTGGTAGTGCAACAAAAGCAAACAATCAACTATGGGTGGCAATGCACTGTCAAAAGATTTCCGGGATAAAGTTGTGCACAGGCACAAGTCACAAGGAAATGGATACAAAAAAAATCAAAGGCTTTATCAATGCCTAGAAGCAAAGTGAAGTCTATTATTAAGAAGTGGAAGGTATTTAGTACAATTCAAAGCCTCCCTGGATCAGGACATCGTTCCAAACTGGATGAAAGAGCCAGAAGGAAACCGGTCAGAGAGGCTACCAAGAGGCCTACAGCAACTCTGAAGCAGTTGCAGGAATTTATGATAAAGAGTGGTCATTGTGTGTATGTGACAACAATATCACAAATTCACCATAAATGTGGCTTTTATGGGAGGGTTGCAAGAAAAAAGCCACTCCTCAAGAAAGGCCACATGCAGTCACGACTGAGCTTGGCAAAATGCACCTTGAAAATTCTGAGGCCGCATCGAGAAAGGTGTTATGGTCAGATGAGACTAAAATGTAATTGTTTGGTCTCAACGCCAATAGAGTTAGGTCGAACACCCCTGGTACGGTTCACACCAGAACTCTCGAATATCGCAAAAGTTCAGACCTGAACCGCGAACCCTATTAAAGTCTATGGGACCCAAACTTGAAAAATCAAAAGTGCCCATTTTGAAGGCTTATATGCAAGTTATTGGCCATGAAAAGGGTATGGGGGCCCGGGTACTGCCCTGGGGGACATGTATCAATTAAACATTTTTTTTTTTTAAAAAAGATCATTTTTACAAGAGTAGTGATTTTAATGATCCTTAAAGTAAAACAATAAACGTTAAACCATTGAACACAGTGCCTGGGTGGTCCCCTTAGTCTGCCTGTAAAGTCGGGCATCTGTACCATGTATAGAACCTGCTGCAGCAAAATGGACATTTATAAAAAAAATACATTTAAATTTCCGGCAATAGAATACCATTGCTGGCAATACAAAAATGTAAAAAACGTTGTGGGGGCCCCCCCCCAATCCATACCAGGCCCTTCAGATCTGGTATAGATTTTAAGAGGAACCCCACACCAAAAAAAGACAAAAAATGTTGTGGGGTCTCCCACGAAATCCATACCAGACCCTTATCCAAGCGAGCGCCTCCTGAACCATACCAGGCCACATGCCCGCAACATGGAGAGGGATGCCATCCCAAAGCATGTTGATGGGGACAAGGGCCTCTTCCTGACATCCCTGGGCGGTGGTTGTGTGCGTCTGTGGGCAGGGGGCTTATCAGAATCTGGCCCCCTCCCTATGTGAATGAGTATGTGGCATGCTGGGTCGGTGATGTCACAAGGGGGCGGTGCCACCAGGTGACATCACAAGGTGGTCCTGCCGGCAGAGCAGGCATTCGGGGATTAGCCTTCGTTACGGGTGGATCATTTTTTTGTTTTTTTTTTCAGGTGTGGCGAAGCGCCGTCATTTACAATGGATCTACATTTTTTTAATAATGGAATTGTCAAAAACTGCCTCCAGGGGGCTTCCAGATACTGATAAGTCCCCTGCCCAAAGACCCCCCACAGCCATCTCCCAGGGTTGATGAGAAAAGGCCCTTTGGGATGGCACCCCCCATGTTGAGGGCATGTGGCCTGGTATGGTTCAGGAGGAGGGGGGCACTCGCTCGCCCCCCCTTTCCTGACCTGCTAGGCTGCATGCTCGGATAAGAGTCTTTCTATGGATTTTTGGAGGACACCATGCCGTCTTTTTTTTTTTTTTTAATTTTGGCCTGTGAAGGATGTTGCGACCGGCCTCCCTGCCTACTCCTTAACAACCAACTATGCACTATGCAGTGCACTGCGGGGCACTTGGCAGGCGAACATCCCACTGAGCGACCCGAAAATTCAGGTGTTCACCGAACAGAAGATATTCAGACCAAACTTTTGCTCGGCTCGAACAGTACGCCAAAAACTCTAAACGCCAACCGATATGTCTGGTGGAAATCGAATACAGCTCACCATCCAAATACCATTCATACAATAAAGCATGGAGGTGCTAATTTCCTGTTATGGTGGTGTTTCTCTGCCACAGGGACTGAAGCATTTGTCAGGACAGAAGTAAATATGGATGGGGCAAAATACCGTCAAACTGAAGGAGAAAAAGGTGAGTGTCCTTGCATGGCTTAGTCAGAGCCTAGATTTAAACGCCATTCAAAATCTGTGGAATGACTTGAAGACTGCAGTGCACAAATGGTCACTATCAAATTTAATTGAACTTGAGCAGTTCTGCAAAATAGAGTGGGCAAATATTGCAAAGTCTAGGTGTGCAGTTATTAGAGACATATCCCAACAGACTAAAGGCTGTAATTAAAGCAAAAGGTGGTTCAACAAAATACTGACACAAGGGGGGTGATCCTTTTTTTCAACTCAGTGATTCTGTTTTTTTATTTTTTATTTTTTTTTTAATTCTGACATATGGGTGTTATATCGTTCACTTGGATGTTATAAGTCTTCATTTCAGGCAGCAAAACAAAATGTGATTATTTTAAACCGCGTGATTCTTTTTTATCCCCACTGTATATAGCAATATATCTGGGGTGGGTGGCTTTACAAACGCTAAATGATCCAAAAAGAGATGAAGACAGACCTTCCTATCTAGTGAGCAAATAAAGGACATAGTAAAACAAACTGCTATTTCTTCAGAACAGGGAAATGTATGAATCTGCAACAAAGTCTGCTAAAATACTTGCAGTGTATATATATCAACCTAGAGCAGGGGTGCTCGACTTGTGGCCCATGGGCACCTCTGATGTTGCCTGTGACCGCAAACCTGGGAAGTGCATACCCATGCTCTGAGATGGGGGGGGTTGGCAAGGCCAAATTGTGATCAATGTGTTGCCGACCCACCATGCCAGAGTGCATGGAACCGGCAGTGGAGGAAGCAGGCAGCCACAGAGGGAGCAGGAGCCACATAAACTGATGCTTCCTCTGTAGCGCTGGCTCCTGCCCCAGGCAGAGTGATACCACATGCACTTCACCTGGGACTTTACAGCGCAGTGCACCTGCAACTTTCCAACTGCACCTGCAACTTTCCAACTGGGCCATAGACTTCTATTATATTCCATAAACTCCTGAATGCTTTCAGGAAAGTGCACCACACCAGCAATATTTTATAGAAGTCTATGGCTCGGTGAAGCTAAGCTGCAGGTGCACTGCATCTGCGGTGCTGGTAAACAGCAGTGCATCAGTGTGAAAGCAGCCTTATAGGGGGCTCAGGACAGTAAGGGCTCATTTACATTTGAAGCCCTTTACACCCTTTACATTTAAACCCCATTGTTTATTGTGACCCACGACTGGTTACCAAATCCCTTAAGTGGCCCTCACTCTTCAAAAGGTTGAGTATGCCTGACCTAGGGGGTATTGCTTGTTTCTCAGAAAACCTGTTCTGAAAAATAACACAGAGGTTGCCACTGTTGACTTCTTTCTGAAAGTGTTATTTGCTTGTCTAACTTCGAAACTTTCAGACACCCAGAACAAGTGTGTGGATCAAGAAAGATAGTCTGAAGCCCAAAATTTATCTGCTGGCTTATTCAGAGTCCGTGACTCAGGAAGTACTAAAGAATCAGAATATCAGTCATGGAATTCTTCTTTTTAAAAGTTAACGATCAGCGATGGCAGCTTGCATGTCTCCTGCGTACAAGTTCTCATTATCCAGCCTTTCTTTTTTGAGAGGCAAAACATTGATAAGAATACATTCTGTAATAATGACACCAGAACAGTTTGTGTACATACTGAACAATTTTATTGGTTGTTTTCTGACGTTCATTTTTGTTTTGTTTTGTTTTTTTTGAACGCCAATGCGGGTGGGTAACATGCCGCTGTGTGCGCCCACTGGCTTTACAAAACACACAAGGAGAATATTGCTGTCCATATGCCTACCACCGTCACTCCTGCCACAGAGCTGGGTACGCCTGGTTTTTCGGCAGTTGAGTGGGGTGTAATACTGTAAAATGTGCAAGTGTAAAAAGACAGGAGTTCAACAGAACATTGACATGAACCCTTTTAGGGAACTGGTAACATTGAAAGGGTTACCAGAAGTCACAGGCCCTGCCCTTACATCTCTCCTGCCCCAAAAATTCAGCACCTCTTAGTACATAATACCCTCTGATCGTCATTTGCTTCAGACGTATATACAACAAATGGGATGGATTTTAAAACCATGGGGACAAGAGAGAACAGGGAAGGAGTTAGGAGGATAGGAGACTGAGGCCTTGTTTTTCATGAAGAACCTTAAGTTGCGTTTAGATGGCGGTAAGATGTGTTTTCTCCTGCTGAACCATAAATATGTATTGTGCTGTCTCCCATTCACAGGACATATGCTCAGTAAAACAGTTTATTTACATACCAACTGAATCATTCATCGCAAACTTGATCCTTGTACAGCTAATAGCTTAAATATATATATTTATATTGTATTTATAAATAACAGAGACTTTCACACCACGCACTGTGCGAAAGGCCTGTGGAACGTTGTGCCACGTACAGACGCCAAGAGGACAGTGAGTGCAGTGTGGTACGCATACAACTCGCAGACTATGGCATGCTTTTGTATACGGTACCTTTCAAGCATTGCAGAATTTAGTACATACATGCACTTTGCAGAGCCCTGAAGGTTATGGAAAGATAGGTTATTGACTTCTACCCTGATTTGTAGATGGAGTATCGGTAGTTGTTTTGGCACCAGTGGTCCAGCCTCAGACTATTATCACACTACACTTTCCATTATCCTTATCCAGGCCTATCTAGTTGGGAATCAAGGTACAGAGTAATTTATAATTTACACTATATGGCCAAATGCTTGTGGACACCTGCCAATCACACGTCTTTTTGAGTGTGTCTGTGAATTTGTGATTCAGCTAAAGGGTATTTTTGACGTCTGGTACTGATATTGGATGAGAAGACCTGGCTTCCAATTGGTGTTCCAATTCAACCCAAAGGTGTTCAGCAGTGTTGCATTCTGAGCTTTGTGTAGGCCACTCAAATTCCACCACGATAACTCTTCAAGCCATGTCTCTATGGATCTGACAATGTGCACAGGAGCGCAGTCATAGTGAAACAAACAAAGGTCTTCACCAAACTGTTGTCACAAGGCTGAAAGCAAGGAATCGTCTAAAATGACTGCATGCTGTAGCATTAACAATACCCTTGCATGGCTATATGATTTAATAATTGCTGTGGTTAAAACATGTTGCACTCAATCATTTTGAAGGGTTCCACATAATTTTGACCATATATCATGTTTAGATAATTGTTATACTATGCTAAGGCAATCATAACTTTTTTAGGGGTTCTATCAAAAATAAGAAGGGGCTTACTCAAAGGAAGATTTTAATTCCAGTGAATTCTTGATTAGGCTGCAAATAAAAAATACTCATTCTTTGAATATCATGGGACGTATGGCGTTTTTTTGTTTGTTTTACAGCTAAAAATAACTGAAATCTGGGAAATGCTACTTCAGCTCTGAACTGAAAGGTTATAAGTCATTAAACAGTAAGTGGTTCTGTTATTGCCACCCCACATGTAGGGTATAGTAGGAAGAGTGAGCATCTTTAAACAAGACCAGCCTCAAAACAATTTTAAAATGTATGAATCAGTGAACTAGATCTCCAAAAAGCTACACTGGTTGTGTACAGTTTGTGGAATAACTTAAAGGGACCATGAAAGTGCAAACAATCCATGATGTATAAGTCAATTCATTCAATTCATGTCTACATTTACAGTTAGATTTAAATATTACATTTAATTATTTACATTAATGCGTTTTTATTTGTAGCCATCAACACATTTTATTGTAAAATGTACATCAAGGAAGTTTGTCATAAAGTTATCAGTATTTTAAAATGATCTTCGTCCTGTCAATAATTTTTCATAATGAGTTCAATGCTTGGAGGTAGTCATTACATTTAAATCTCGCCAACACTAATAATAATCCAGCCTGTAAAAATCACAATAAATGTGATCACCTCATTGCAGATATTTTGTTCCTGTGTTTGTGTAATGTACTTAGTCTTAGCTGTGAAGATTTTAGGGGATGCACTGGGAAGGGGAAGTTGGACACCAAAATCCTGGAAATGGCATGGATTTATGTAAAGGCCAGACCAAAGGTGGCAAGGTTATAGGAGAAGCACAGCTTTTTCCCATTACTTCATATTCTTATCTCATTTCTTCTTTTTTTTTGGGGGGGGGGGGGGATAAAACCAGGAACAGAATGTTCTATCACGCTGTAGAACTGTGTAGTCATGCAGATTAGTGACTGTAAAGAATGGCATGGTAAAACAACCCAAGACACATCACTAGAGTTGCCACCTCATCCCTTTAAAACCGAACACATAATAATTACACAGGTTCTGTGGCTGGTAAAGTTTGTATTTAAACTCACTTAGTGCCTTATCTCCATTAAATTAGCCCCACTACCTGTGTAATTAATATGTGTTCGGGTTTAAAGGGATGAGGTGGCAACCCTACACATCACAGCAGTCAAGCTTTAACCTTGCAATATGGCTGCTTTTATTAACGGTATTGTGGGAACTCCAAACCATCTAGTCTCCATCTTTTTCTTGCAATATGGCTGCTTTTATCATTGGTATTGTGAGAACTCCAAACCATCTAGTCTCCATCTTTTTCTTGCAATATGGCTGCTTTTATAATTGGTATTGTGAGAATTCCAAACAATCTAGTCTCCATGTTTTTTTTTGCAATATGGCTGCTTTTATTAATGGTATTGTGAGAACTCTAAACCATCCAGCCTCAATTTTTTTTTTTTTTTTTTTTTGAGTATACAGTAGAGAATGGATGTTTGTTGCTTTCTTCATCCACTTTTTTGGCTCTGACATTTAGGCACTCTGCAGAGCGCTGTGTGCTTCTATATATACAGGCAAGAACATATGTAAACACTGGCGCAATGCTCTTGTGCTGCTGGGCACTCTTGTGTCTCTACCCACCATGCACAACACTGATCCACAGGCCAATCTTGCAGTTAGCAGTTAATAATTTAAACACAAAGGATTAACACCCAACCCCGAACTTACAAACCTTATAAAAATAGCCCCAATATTTCACATTATGCAACAGGACATGCCAACCCCCTCCTACCCACCCTGTGTACATCCCTCAGAAATCATTCCAACCCCCCAAGAGCCGAATAATAGGGCACTGCCCTAAATAGGGGTTCAGTACAGAACGCAGCTCCTCTTTTCAACCCCCTCTTCATGTAGCAGTCTGTAGTGTATGTGCTGTATGCGTGTTTGTGTGTAAACATATTTAACCCCTTAAATACATTCAGCATTAAAAACCCTTAATATAATCTATGGAACCCTTTCCTGCCCAGGAAGCTACACACAACCCTAGGCATTCAAGTATGGGTCTACGATTCTTGGGTGGTGCAGCTAAGCAGGATTTCAGGAGTAGGGTTATCATTAAGCTAATAACAACTGTTGTGTCTTGCAATGTCCCGCAAGGACCAATGTAAACTTAGTTTATTATCATGTTGACTGTTACTACAACCCTCAAATGTAACCAGGAACGCCCTGTAACGTTCTGTGTTGTCAACAATAATCGAATTACTATTGGGATGAGGACTTTAGGACGAATCGACGTGGTGGGTTCTTAGCATCTGGGTATGAACTTACGGATCCCAACACACATCGAAGGACCCGTCCTTTCCCAAGGTATCTAATATAATTCCCAAAAATTACGACTTACATAAATTCCCCAATTTATACAAATGTGTGTTTGTGCGTATGTCGTGTATGTGATGTCTGACGATGTA
>BLSH010437121.1:1010865-1059439 GCA_018402905.1 Glandirana rugosa
CTTTTTTTTTTTTTTTTTTTTTTTTTTTTACTGTTTAAATGTGTTTTTTTTAAAGCATCAGTCCAGCCATACCACCGCTGCTTCTTAAAAAAAATGTTAAAACCACACATTAACATTGTTTCTCTTTTTTTATACCACTGGTTCTTAATTAATATATATATATATATATATATATATATATATATACACATATGTGTATATATATATATAGTTTTTTTTCTTTGCAGCAGCAGTGGTGGACCAAGCCAATGCTTTTTAAATGAGCTTCTAAGTCTCAGCCTGAACTGGTATACTATGTAGAAGGGTCAATTCACATAGATTATCACACAGGCTATCACCTTATTAAAAAATCACTAGCTGCATGGTGATAATTGTGAGGTTCTATTAGCTGTCTATTGAAGAACGCAGAGAATGGAACAATTTGAAGAGAAATTGTTGTTTTTTTTTTTGTTTTTTTTTAAAAAATACTGACTCCAGACCTACGCTATATTATTTCTGAGAACTTTGTCCAGTGCAGCCTCACCCATACCTATTGGAGTATGAGAGGGAGCTACACAATGCAAGGTCATAAGAGCATTTGCACTCAGTTTGAACAAATGCTTAATAGCAGCGTTGCTCATAGCTTTCATGTTTGCTTTCATTTTCTAACCTGCGCCGGGGGAATTACAAAAGGAACGGCTGCTATGGGTGTCCCATTCATTTAAATTTAGTTTGGTATTGTGAATTGGTTGCACAGCAGAAATACAACTGGTTCTTCTTCATATTGGTATGATCAATCTTGGTTCAACCTATAAAGCTGCCATATCCAGAATAGCCAGGTGATAAGTACTTCTAGAAAACAGAAAGCAGCTGCACCAGCACAGCTAGGTAAAAGATAAGGAATATGGAAAAGTGAGGAGAACAAAAGGAAGGTTATAAGAGATAGGAGAGGAGCAGTAGAGAGATAGATGTTGCTTGCACAAGAGGCACCGATATGCAGAGACAGCCAAAGACAGATATGAGACAATATGACAGTTACAGATGAAGACAAATCATTCAGAGAATTCTGTGCATGGAACATTTTACAAGCAATCTATCAGCTTCGTTGTCATAGAAAGCTGCAATATGCTGTAGTCTTTAGAGGCATTGAGCTGAATGACAGGTGGACACATGAAGCGATTAGAGGCGTGAGAAAGGGAAAAGGAGACTTACATTAGCGTGTTGGCAATGAAGAAAGCAGCAAATGGGGTGAGGAAAGCAGAGCAGGAGCCGATTATATAGTGTGTTGTTCAAGCCTGCAAAGGATTCTGGGATATGTGGAAATTGTGGATTCAAAGGTAGAGTAACAAGTGTGAAGTGTAAACCTGGCCATACACTTTACAGTCTAATTGTGCAACCTCTGTACTTAGTTAAAACAAAGCTATATGATGGCCTACCTATACAATCCAATTTATATGTAGTTAAGCCCTTGTGCTATAAAAATATTGGTTGATGTAAAGGCTGGTTCACACCATACCGCACAACAATGCATAACACATAACACTGTGCACTGCTTTGCAGAGTGAAGGTGCACTGACATGCGCTGTTGGAACGTATAGCAGGTCTAGTTTTTTTTTTCGTTTTTTTAACTCCTATGTTCTATGTGCTGCAGTGCATTGTGATATGTTGCAGCACACTGTAATGCCCTGCGATAAACTGATGCCTGCATCCAATTGGTATGCTGATCCCTATACAGAGAAGGACTTTTTCCCTTGTCTGTTGGGACTGCATTGGGCAACGTTACCCAACCAGCCTTGCATAAGCCAGCTCTAATGGAGTTTGTGCAATTAGATTGTAATGTATGTGGCCAACTTAAAGCGGAGTTCCAGCCTGGGGAAAAAATATAAAAGCAGCTACAAATACTGTAGCTACTGACTTTTAATATAAGGACACTTACCTGTCCAGGGAGCCCGCAATGCCAGCACCCCGAACTAATCCGTCCATAGGCTCTGGGTGCAGGCACCGGCATTGCTAGTAAGGGGAATCAGCAGTGAAGCCTTCTGGCTTCACAGCCGGTTTCCTACTGCGCGAGTCGCACACCGCTTTCTGAATGGTCCCGTCGTCTTCTGGGACACACACAGGTCCCGCGCAGCGGGGGGAAGGAGAAGGGCATGAAGCAATTGCGGAAATGATGTACCTCGCCGCGGCGTCATAGGATAGAAGTCCAGAAAAAAAAAGAGCAAAAAAGGTACCAAAAAGCCAAAAAGAAAAATTATATATATATATATATATATATATATATCCAAAAATGAGGGGGGTGTACTATTGTTTAAGACAGACTTGTCTTTTTGCCTGGAACTCCGCATTAAGTGAGGAAATCAAATTAATTTCTTTAAGGAAAAATGTTCCAAAGCCAGCAAATCATATAGACCAAAGGGCAAAATAATGTTTCTGTTGCACACATAAATAAAACGTGTATTGCTTTGTTCTGCATATTATCTTTGTATTTGTATAGGAAGGGACTCATGAGTAATAAACTATAACATCTGTTTTAACTCATCTTTCTATACAAATGGCATGTGTGTTCTTAAAATAAATCTATGGCCCAAATGCAACAATAAAGGAATGTTATTTGCAGGTGAACTAACTTTAGAGATATTTTGAGAATGCAGTAATATCTGCAGTCACAAATGGCCAATGTGTAAGAGTGAATATGAAATGTAATTGAATTGCCTGCCTTTGTTGTATCAAAACTTACAAAACAGACTAAACCCTCTAACTTTTTTCTGTTCCAGTTCACATTATTCTACTAAAGTGTATCTATAACCTATATGCAGCGCAAGCACTGTTTAGACCAGGGATCTCTAAATTATGGCCTTCCAGCTGTTGGGTAACTACACATCCCATGAGGCATTGTAAAACCTTCACAGACAAGACTAGGCATGATGGGAATTGTAGTTCCTGAACAACTGTAGGGCCATAGTTTGGAGACCCCTGGTTTAGATGATAAAGAGATTTACTGGAAACCGCTGAATGTGTAAAACAGTTGCCAGCACAAGACACAGGCAAAATATACACTTTATAGAAATACGGGTCACTTTGTAGTCCTAAACGTGAGGCCACTGCATACTATGTAATCAGGCCCATCTGCAATATTTATGAATATGTGAAATTTGCATGAGTTGATAAAACATGTGATTATGAAATGACTTTGTTGCCCAGCACACTTAATTCTATTATCCATTAGGCCTCATATATACAAAATGGAGGAAAGGAAAGAGTATTACTACCCACAACAACAAATCAGATCTCTGATGTGATTTTCTACTGCTCCTCATACTTCCACTTTTCCTCTCCTCCAGTTTTATACAAGGAGTCCTTTTGGGGAATATTGTCTTCGCTTTCATGTTTCAAGTGCTGGGCCAAGAGAGTAATACTTTGTGTCCACATTAACTGTAAGGACAATGTAAGTGTTATGTGATGGAACTCACTGCTGACATGTTTTTTTGAAGGAAATGGAATGAGGGCTAGAAGCCATGACCAGTGCAGTGACCAAAATGGAGGAGACTAAAGTCATCATGTAAGATCAGAAAGATGACAAGGGAATGAAAATGAAGGCGCAACATAAACAGAGGGGAACACAAAGTGGATGATAAACAGACACAAAAAGGAAACCTGGAACCTTATGAGGAAGGGTGAAAGAGAGAAGAGACAGAGACAGGGGCACAGTTGGGCACAGTTCGACAGCCGCATGTGTTAAGAGGAAAACTACTGACTACTAAATCTAATGTTCCCAGATTAGGCATCTGCTGAGAAAGCAGTCTTTCTCCAACAAAACTGAGCTGGGCATTTCATGTTTCTTGGATACAAGATTTCCCCGTGCTACCAGCTGAAGCTGTGAAAAAATGGCAGCCAAGCAAGCCAAAAAGTTGCAAGCAACTGTGCCGACAAGTAGGGGAAGTGGATGAGCGGGCGGGGCTGGGCCACTTTCCATCACAGCTGGGTTTCAGTCTGTAATTGTGGGAATTGATTAATGTCAGAATATCATTTATTAAAGAAAATGGACATATAGGCATCCCAATCTAATTATAGTTATAAAAAAAAGCCATCAAGCCAATGAAAGTTTTTGGAATGCTGTATGAAACTCTGAAAACGTGATCCTATCTTTATCTAAGTCATAAAAAAGTAACTTTTAAAGATAGTTATAGAAAACATCATAAAACATTGGAAATTACCATGTCTATGTTAAAGAAATGATTTTTCATAGTCAAGGTCACTGATGGATAAAGTATGTTAGCCAGCTTGTTGTGACATCCTTGATCAATCACTTTCCATATCTGTTAATCAGACCTGTGCCGGAGTTAGGAGATATTTTGGCTCATTCCTGTTTCAAAAATATTTGTTCTTGGGGAAGTCTTGCTTGAAAAGCCGCCTTCAGATTTCAGTTGGAATGTAGTCAGAACTCTGACCTTGGTCTCCTTGAGACATTTTGCTTTTGATTTACTCCTGTGTTTATGTGATCCAACTTTCTGAGTTCCAGATCACAAACTCACAACCTGACATTTTACTAGAGAATATCATACTACAAACTGAAATTCATTGATCCTTAAGTTATTGCAAGCTATCCAGCCTCTAAAGTAGCCCCATACCATGCCACCATTCTTCACAGTTGGTATATTGCTTTTGTACTGGAATGTGGTGTATTGTTTGTATTCTCCAAACATGATGCTGTATGTAGACTCATGTATACAGATGTTTTAAAGTGTAAGATATCCCTGCAGATTCTAAGCAGCCACATTAAAGTTCTTTGTAATCTGTCTCAGAAGTGTACCTTACACCCTCACACTGAACTTTGTATACAGCCTCCTGCTAGAAAGAGCAGCATTGTGCTAACTTTCCCTTATACACTGCCTTCTTGACCGTAGATAAATGGAGTCCCACACCTTTACAAATCTCATTTGTAATCCTTTCAATAATTCTTCTGATATCTTCTAAAATCTCTTTCAATCAGACCGTACTGCACATCAGAAGAACCATGTTATAAAAAAAAAACGGATAACCATATTATTTTTTATTTTTACAGCAGAGCAGGCCAATTATACACCTTAGTCGACTAGAACAGTGGTTCTCAACCCTGTCCTCAAGTACCCTCAATAGGCCCTTGTTTGCAGGTTCCCTTTATCTTGCACAGGTGCTTTAAATCGGTCAATGGCTTTGTATTTTGGACAACTATTTTATCTAAGAGAAATTCCCAAAACATGGCCTGTTGGGGGGGTACTTGAGGACAGGGTTGAGAACCACTGGACTAGAACACCTTAACCATTGATTGAAATACTTGACTCTTAATAACCTGTTGTCTATCTCTCATACTCCCCGAGATTCATCTACTTTTTTCATCAATGACCTTGATTATTAAAAGCATTATAAGCATTTTTTAACACAGATATAATGTAAAATCTTGTGAATGTTGTTAGTTTAATAAAATTGTCTTTACTTGCTTTGACAATTTAAATACAGATATGATCACAAAAAAAAAAAAAAAAAATTCTGATGTTTCCTAAGGTTCACCAACATTTTCTCACAGCTGTACTTACACTATATGGACAAAATTTGTGGGCACCTGACCGTGTGGGCTTGTTGGACATCCCATTCCAAATTCATTGACATTAAAGTGGTTGTAAACCCTTCCATATACCCAGCGAAGGGACTATCCTCAGGTGATACACAGATATGAAACAAATCATCCTACACAAGTTGTATTTGTCTGTCTGCAGTCTTCTCTACATACATCCGTTCAAAGTCCTGACTTTATAAGCTTGGCTGAGAGTTAGGAAAAACGGGGAGGAGAGCTGAAGTTACACTCTGCAGAGCTCTGAGAGCTGATTGGAGGGAAGAGACACCCCCTTCACGCACAAATGTCACTGGAATTAAAAGTGAGGGTGAATTCTGAAATGTTTAGCTGTCAAAGAACAAGAGTAGAAGGTAATCCTCAAATGGCTACACTTGTTTCTGTGGCATCTGTCTAAGAGGGGATATCTCTCATATTGGAAAAAAGTAAAGGGAAATAACCCTCATCCACTCTATCGAAAACAAAATAACAGTTTTGGCTTTAGATACACTTTAATATGAGATCCTCCCCCCCCTTTCTTGGCATTGTTAATAGCCTCCACTCTTCTGCGAAGGCTTTCCATAAGATTTTGGAGTGTGTCTGTGGGAATGTCTGCCAATTCAGCCAAGAAGGCAGGATACTGATATTGGACAGGTTCATTTGGCTCACAATCTCTGGGCCAATTCTTCTCAAAGGTGTTCAGGAGAACTGAAATCAGGGCTTTGTGCAGGCCACTTGAGTTTCCCCACACAGATTTATGAAATCATTTTATTATGAACTTGACTTCTTGCAAAGAACTCAATAGTTTGGAGAGGTGTCCACATACTTTGTTAATATAGTGTATTACCAATGAAGGCATAGGTATTAACAATGCATATTAGATGCCAATCATCCAACAGATTTAATTGTATTTAGATACTATTTTGGCAGTCTGCAGGGTACAAAAATGGTTACTTAGGGAATTGCACGTTAATTCAGCTAAAAATTGTCACTTGATGATCCAAGGGTTCTCTGTTGTAAAAAAGCTATGCTCTTACTGTGTTTTAAACACTACATAGTGTTGTATGTGGAATAAAAAACGTGTTTATAAGCTTGTGTAATAATGTGCAACCATCATCTGTATTTACGGTACCTCCAAAGCAACACAGCCCCTTAATGTTGAGAAACATGGGTGAGAACTGGTGGCTACATATGGACAGAATTTTGGGTTAAGGCCCTCTTGTGTAATGATATGTATGTATAGTAAGTGATGTTTAGCAGTCTGCATTGGTTGGCGTGTAGTTTAAGGAAAGAGTGGGAATCTGAGGGAAGGAATCGTTATGAGCAGGGGAGTCTGCGTGGGTAGCAAAGGGGGGGAGCGATAGCAATAGCAGCAGAGGTATGAGCACACAGCTGGAGGGTCCTTACCACATTTTGAGAGCTTCCCACTGAGATACTCCATACAGTTATTTGGGTCTGAACAGCACAAGGGGAAAAACAGGGTGGGGGACATGAACCAAACATTCCCACACAAAACGCACCCCCCACACATTTTCACTTTTCCATTACACCATATATTTTCTTGTTGCAGTATGTGTGTGACTACTGCAAAATCTGAGGTAGCATAATAATGCAAGCTTATAAGGTAACATGGTGGAAGCAACCATTTTGTAGGAACCTACTTATATGACAGTATACTTGGCTCAAGTGCACAATGGGACAATTTTTTTAAACATTTTAGAAATTTTAGCCTGTATGTTCACAGTCCATTTCACAGTGATTTAGCGTTTATCTCTCATGGAACAGTGACGTCCATAGTTCACGGTGAAAGAACAGACTGAATATTAATTTAACCCACTAATAGGCTGTATTTAGTGTATAGTTATGGGAGAACCCATGTCAAGGAATGAAGAAGCTTCCTCTAGTGAATATATCATCTCAAAATGTCTGCCCACACACTGTTCATATTCTCTTGGCATTCAACCATTTGGTAAAGTCTATTTTGTTGAGACAAAAGCATAAAAGAACACACTACGAAGAAACTATTAAATGTTATGGTGATGACAATGTGAGATGTATTAGAGTCTCCAAGTCAGCCAGTGAAGGTTAAACACAGGAACTGCACACATTACATTGGAATTACACGGCTGCCAACAATGTTCAACTTCTAGGGACACTATTGCTGTCTTTAAGTGTGACCATACTGGTTTGGCGAACCATAGGCCCTGTATACACAAGTGGAAAATTTTAAAGGGTCATTACACCCAAAGTTCATATTCTTCTTTTGGCAGATACTGGAGAGTGAAACCATCTGACAGCTTTTTTTTCTTTTTTTAATTTCACAAGCACTTTATTGGTTCTCTGCATTCAAGTTCCCAAAACTGCACACCTGCTGTGGTAATAACAGAATGTCATGCTCTCCGTGGTGGATTTATTTATTTGTTTTAGCATAAGGAATAAAGCTGAGCTTGAGAGTGTTCAGATCCCAATCCAAACCCACCTGAGTGAGCCCGCCAGGAAGCTGTCACCTGTACTGGGTTGATCATAAGCGGCCAAGGCACACCTCGCCCCGCAGCTGCACAGATACATGCCCCTTTTATACGCGTGGCTGTGGCCCAGTTCGGTGACAGCTTCCTGGTGGGCTTACTCAAGTTGTTTCAACTAGGATCTCAACACACCTGAGCTTATTCCTATGGAGAATGCAAAAGGAAGAGTAGGAACCATCAAAGGTGGGCAAGAACATTCAAATGCCAAGGTGGATAGCAACCCGGATATCTCAATATATAAAATATGATACTTGGGGCTAGTCCAGCAGGCTCTTCCTCCAATTAAAATAACACTTTTGGGTGGTTTGACATTTTTTAAAGTTTCTTTATCTACTTTTGGAATTATGCAATGCTATAATAAGTCAAGACTCAAAGCCTAAATAACATTAAGGCTACATACACACGGGCGTTATGAAAAACGAGCTGTAAAGCTAGTACTGATGCCAGGAAAAAAAGCCACGTTAAAAATGTGATTTTATCAGCGTTTTGCATTGGCGTCAATGCGTGTTTATCTTTGCTAGCTTTAAGCCACCTTTCTCTGCCTCTATTCAAAATCAATGGGAGCACATGATTTGAATAGAAGTCGCACCAGAAGTTGGATCATGATGATCCGACTTGTGTGCTGAAGATCTTGAAGGGGAACCCCCCGCAAAAATGAACAATGAAAAAAAATTGTGTGGGGTTCCCCTCCCCCCCAAGAGGTACCAGACCCTTATCTGAGCATGCAGCCGGCAGGTCAGGAAGGGGGGGGGGGGGGCTAGCGAGCCAACTCTGGAAATATAAGCAAAAGAAACACACAGGAAGTGCCACCTGAGTGTAGTATTAGCAACAACACTTTGTGAACGGAGTGCTGCGGCTCAGTACGGCTTGGAGGAAATCATAAAGAACTGTGGGTATAACTGGCGCTAGACGCCACTGTGTTGTTGCTAATACTACACTCAGGTGGTACTTCCTGTGTGTTCCTTTTGCTTAAAAACCTGTGTAGTGTGTTTTTTTTTAGGTGAATGGGTAGCGGTACAATGTACCCCATACTCATCCACATAGGGTTGGGGCCAGGATCTGGGGGCCCCCTCCAGATTCTGATAAGCCCCCACCCACAAACCCGACAACCACTGGCCAGGGTTGTTGGGAAGAGGACCTTGTCCTCATCAACATGGGAACAAGGTGCAGCCCCCCCTGTCCCAAAGCAACCCCCCATGTTGGCCTGGCGTGGTCCAGGAAGGGGGGGGCGCTCACTCATCCCTCCCTTTCCTGACCTGCCGGGCTGTCTGCTCAGATAAGGGTCTGGTCCATACCAAAGTCCATATTTTGGGGAGGACCCCACGCCATTTTTTTGGCATGGGGGTTCCCCTTAAAATCCATACCAGACCAAAGGGTCTGGTCCTCTTGGGGGGGAACCCCACGCAATTTTTTTTTCATTTTTGCGGGGGTTCCCCTTCAAAGTTCTCATCACGCAAGTCGCACCGCAAGTCGGATCATCATGATCTGACTTCTGGTGCAACTTCTATTTAAATGAATGGGCTCCCATAGGGAACCATTGATTTTGAATAGAGACAGAGAAATGCCTGAAGAGGCTTAACGCTGTGTATACAACGTTAAGCCGCGTTTTTGAGCTTTTACCGGCATCTGCATATTTACAGCTCTAGCGCTGGAGCCTCAGAACGCGCTGGTCCTGGGGTTTTTTTGGAGCTTAAAAAAGCCTATGCCACTTACAGTTCAAAAACATCAGCGTGTGTATGAGGCCATTGAATAACACGGAGAGGCGTTTTTAAGCTATAAAAAATGCTCAAAAACGTGGCTGTAAAAACGTCTGTGTGTATGAGGCCTAAATATTATTAGAATTGAATTTAAGTCATGGTATGGTTTATTTTTCTTAAAACCCTGGGACATTTCTAGGAACTGAAAATTTTAAAGTATAACTAAAGGCAAAACTTTTTTTTTAGTTTTGGATTGAGTGGAGAGGTATTAGAACCCCTATCAGTTATTATTGCTGTCTGTGACCCCTTTAGGGATATTTACCTTCTTTATTTCTACTATTTACCATTATCGTTGAAAGTGAGAGTAAAAGAAAATCCCTTATTTTAGGTTGTCTCTAGAAAAGTAATAGGGAAATCTTCCAATGGGGACACTAGTTCTGGTGACCTGGGGTTCCCCAAAGAATTCCTTTAATTTGCAGGGATTTCCTCTCACTTCCTGTTTGGCTATGGTACAGGAAGTGAAGGTAAGTCTCTGCAATGGGAAACAGATGGCGGGAAGAAAAATGATGGGTTATAACCATTCCTTACTCTATCCAAAATGAAAAAAAAAGAAAAAAGTTTTGCCTATAGTTCCACTTTAGGTTTGTGTGCACACTACTATTGCATTGCATTTGCCTTGTATCAGTTTAGAGATCATTAACCTAGACTATTGTATGCATCTATATAAAATGTGCAAAGTTTCCTTTAGAAGGGTACACTACGTCTGCATTCACAGTATAGCCTGAGGGTGGATTACTAAAGGAGTTGAGAATCTCCACTCAATAGACTGTAGCTGTTTTCACTTTAAATACCTAATCATGTGCAGATGAAATAAATAAATCGGAATTAGTTTTTCACATGATTGGGTTATTAAAGTTTATATTTAATTACTCATGTAATTATTAAAGTAATTTCATTTATTTAATCATTAAATATTAAATTCAGGTTCATTATCTCATAGGGCCTATTCTAGAGTTGGTATCACACCATATGTGTTGTGTTTAGCACAAACTGCTGTGCCCTAAATGCACTTGTGTCGCGTTGTACTGTCTTTGGAATGGCACCCAAATGCACAGCGAGATAGCTGTGCATTGTAGTATACCGCACTGAACAAAATGGTGTAGGTATGTTTTTTTGAGGTGCATTTCCAGGCTATTCAAAAGAAATGGGGTTCCTTAAGGTAGAAAGCCTCACCACACAAAAACAATTGTGTTACTGCAGAGCATAGTGAGAGTGTCATGAATCTGCAATAACATTCATGTCTTGTCTGTCTGCTTACCTCTCTGCTTGTGTTCAGCTTAGAGACCGTGCACCCCTCACCTGTGTGCTTAAGTAATCTTCCCTCAGCAGGGCTCCTCCCCAGCCCCTAATTAGGAACATTATATATCACCATGCAGTGCAAGTCAGCGCTGCCGATCAATATTGTGTGTTAGGCTTCCTGTGTGTGTGGTTCCTGCCTTGTGCTCTTCGTCTAATTCCGTTTACCAACCTTGGCTTGTTCTTTGACTATTTCTGTCTGCTTGATACCCTGACCTTAGCCTGTTCTTTGACTATTCCTGTCTGCTTGTTGCCCCGACCTTAGCATGCTTTCCTGTCTGTCCCAGTCTGCTCGTTGCCCTGACCCTTGGCTATGCTACTGACTATCCCTTGTTGTCCTGCACTGCTGCTTCCTCTCTATCCACCAGTAGACAGCCATGAGCGTGAGCTGGGAGACCCTGGGGGCCGCAACCTGGAGTCAGCTGCAGCCAAGTCCATCCTCACCATCCGAGGCTCTGGTGAAAACCTGCTGACTCTTAGACTCCACACCCTGGGGAAACTCATGCTCTAGCTCCCTGTGTAATCTGTGTCTGTGCTCCAGTGGACCTGCTTTTCTGAACCACCCAGAGCTCCATTTGCAGCAGTCAGCTAAGGGTCCTCAACCTTACCGGTGTGCACCTGTCACCTGCCGTCAGGTGACCTGACAGTGAGCAGGCCCTATCTGACCCAGTCCATATACATGAGCTCATGTGGCTTTAGATCAGTGGTTCTCAACTCCGGTCCTCGGGACCCACCAACAGGCCAGATCTTAAGTATTACCTTGGGGAGATGCAGACTAGAACACTGCAATCACTGAACAGCAAATTATATCACCTGTGATGCATTTCAGTTATCCTGCAAACCTGGCCTGTTGGGGGGTCCTGAGGACCGGAGTTGAGAACCACTGCTTTAGATGGACATCTATTTCAAACTTAGAACCATCCCTAGAATTTGAAGAGCGTTGGCAACCATGGAATTAAGACAACATTTATCAATGTGTCTGAAAGATAAATGGTCTCAGGAAGTTGGTAGATTTACAAAAATTAGAGCAAAGAGAAATGGAGGGAACTTTATCTATAGCAACCAATAAAGTTTTACCCCATGGTTGCAGTGATTAACAGCTTCACTTTTTATGTAATTCATCCCCTATAATACCTGGGTCAACCAATCAGATTCTTCTTTTCCTGTGTGATATACAGTATCTCACAAAAGTGAGTACACCCCTCACATTTTTGTAAATATTTTATTCTATCTTTTCATGTGACAACACTGAAGAAATGACACTTTGCTACAATGTAAAGTAGTGAGTGTACAGCTTGTATAACAGTGTAAATTTTCTGTCCCCTCAAAATAACTCAACACACAGCCATTAATGTCTAAATCGCTGGCAACAATAGTGAATACACCCCTAAGTGACTGAAAAAAAAAGAAAGTCGTGCACACCTAGTGGATTACCAAAGACAATTTAATTGAAATTAAAATGGTTTACAAGTGGATACTCACAAATAGGCATCACTGATAAGCCGTTAAGAACACTGCATGATACAATGTGGAACACAATGCGGGGTAAAAGCTGACGTGTTTCGGGGGGCGCACCCCCTTCCTCAGAGCTAAGCTCTGTATCATGCAGTGTTCTTAACCGCTTATCAGTGATGCCTATTTGTGAGTATCCACTAGTAAACCATTTTAATTTCAATTAAATTGTCTTTGGTAATGCACTAGGTGTGCGCGCCTTCCTTTTTTCTTGTTTTTCACTGACTGTTGGATTACCCCTTCCGAGGAGGGCAGTATGCACCTGGTCTTTATTCATTGATATCCCAGCTGCCTGTTACCACTAAGGCCTTTTGTATCTTCTACACCCCTAAGGAAAAATGTCCAAATTGGGCCCAATTAGCCGTTTTCCCTCCCCGGTGTCATGTGACACGTTAGTGTTACAAGGTCTCAGGTGTGTTAAATTTGGCGTTATCGCTCTCACTCTCTGATACTGGTCACTGGAAGTTCAACATGGCACCTCATGGCAAAGAACTCTCTGAGGATCTGAAAAAAAGAATTATTGCTCTACATAAAGATGTCCTAGGCTATACGAAGATTGCCAAGACCCTGGAACTGAGCTGCAGCATGGTGGCCAAGACCATACAGCGGTTTAACAGGGCAGGTTCCATTCAGAACAGGCCTCTCCATGATCGATCAAAGAAGTTGAGTGTACATGCTCAGCGTCATATGCAGAGGTTGTCTTTGGGAAATAGACGTATGAGTGCTGCCAGCATTGCTGCAGAGGTTGAAGGGGTGGGGGGTCAGCCTGTCAGTGCTCAGACCATACGCTGCACACTACATCAAATTGGTCTTCATGGCTGTCATCCCAGGAAGAAGCCTCTTCTAAAGATGATGCACAAGAAAGCCTGCAAACAGTTTGCTGAAGACAAGCAGACTAAGAACATGGATTACTGGAATCATGAACTTATTTGGTTTAGATGGTGTCCAGCATGTGTGGCAGCAACCAGGTGAGGAGTACAAAGACAAGTGTGTCTTGCCTACAGTCAAGCATGGTAGTGGGAGTGTCATAGTCTGGGGCTGCATGAGTGCTGCCAGCACTGGAGAGCTACAGTTCATTGAGTGAACCATGAATGCCAACATGTACTGTGACATACTGAAGCAGTATCCCCTGATCCCCTCCCTTCAGAGACTGGGCCGCAGGGCAGTATTCCAACATGATAACGGCCCCAAACACAACTCCAATATAACCACTGCCTTGTTAAAGAAGCTGAGGGTAAAGGTGATGGACTGGCCAAGCATGTCTCCAGACCTAAACCCTATTGAGTATCTGTGGGGCATCCTCAAATGGAAGGTGGAGGAGCGCAAGGCCTCTAATATTCACCAGCTCTGTCTTGTCATCATGGAGGAGTGGAAGAGGACTCCAGTGGCAAACTGTGAAGCGCTGGTGAACTCCATGCCCAAGAGGGTTAAGGCAGAAAATAATGGTGGCCACACAAAATATTGACACTCTGGGACCAATTTGGACATTTTCACTTAGGGGTGTATTCACTTTTCTTGCCAGCGGTTTAGACATTAATGGCTGTGTGTTGAATTATTTTGAGGGGACAGCAAATTTACACTGTTATACAAGCTGTACACCCAATTTACATTGTAGCAAAGTGTAATTTCTTCAGTGTTGTCGCATTAAAAGATAGAATAAAATATTTACAAAAATGTGAAGGGTGTACTCACTTTTGTCAGATACTGTAAATTATGAATCTGATTGTTTGCTACGAGCAACAAAGACTGTCTGACTACATGGAAGGCAGCACATATTTGCATGATATATTTTGTTCATTAGCTAACTGACAAACTCAGGAAAATTTTAAAGGAAGCTTGCAGTGAAAGATGTAGGTAAGTAATTTCTATTCATAAATGCTGGTCACCTGGCTGTCTCCGGCTTCAATACATTTTAAGTCACTGATCCACAACAATCATGCAGCAAATGAAGTCAAACAAAATCACAACTCCAATTCTGAATTCTTGTTCCTGGACAGTGACTAATAAAGTAATGAAGCATGAAAGCCAAAGAAAAAGCTTTTTCAGAAGTTAAAATCAGAAGTGCCAGTCTGTTTGCCCTGAGTTCAAATCCTGGCCCCATCCTTTTCCACCTCCTTCACTAAAAATGAGGCTTCGAAGGTGGTGACAATGAAGCCATGGAATGCTATAGGCAGATCACTGCATATACTGGGATCCTAAACACAGTAGTCATAGGACCAAATTTATGCTTAGGCATTCCGATATGTTTGGCCTAGGGCTACACAGCAGTTTTAACCTATTACTAACAGATTTAGCCAGTTAACTCATATATGACTATTCTTGACCATACTGGAGTTTTTTCTTTCTTTTGAAAAGAACAGTTTCCCTCCTCTTTAAAATATTGTTGCATTCTAAAGAATAGCAGCACTCTAAGGCTTAATTCATACTTTTGCACTGCAGGAAGGTCATGCACATCACTTGCATTGGTGCGATGCCCATCTTGCCTCTAGACATCAGGTTAAGTGCAGCGCAATGCACCAACAATGTATGCATGTCTGTTTTCTAGGACATAGAGTTGTGTTGCCAGGTCATTCATTTTAAATGGGCTGCATAACGCAGCGTGCCCCAGCAACTATAAGTGTGAACTGAACCTTCAACTTGACTGTATTTAAAAAAATAAGGCAGTGATTGTCTATGCGCAATGAAAAAAAAGCTTCTCTAACCAAATGTCTAACGGTACTAATTGGTAACTGCACTAAATAGCATTTAGTGGAAGTGAGTTTTGTGAGTTTTTCAGTGTAAAGTGCCACCACTTTCAAGTTTCACTGCCTTGGTGTAGAAAACTTTCCATAAAAGTGTCCAGCGCATAAAATTCCCCCGGGTTTTAGTAATAAGCATAATGCTCTAAAAAAAGAATGAAGGAGAGGTAGGCACTAATTTTGGGGTTTTGTAGGAGTCATGTTGTAGGTCTACTCAATACCTGTGTGCCCTTATAGTAGGGTAAAGAGGGTGGGAGGGATCATAGATTCCTGAACCTTTAAAGACCAAGTAAAGTCACAGAAATATATATTCAGTGAGGGACATTGTGTATACAGCCTCCTTTTCCTAGTCCTTCTCCAGTTTCATGCTATAGTAGTAACACAGTGTATGCTAATATAACTGGACAATGCACCAGGCCCTCTATTGACCAGCTCTGCCAGAGCACTTCATAATTTACCTGAACTGGTCAGACACACCCCCACTATTCCTCAAAACGACTAGTATGTTATCTCTATTGTAATAAGGAATGTGGTCATTATTTATACCAGCAGAGAGTACAATGGAGTGGACAGTCAGGATGTTTATTTCCACCAAGATAAAACTTAGTTTTATGGAATATTCAGTTACAAGTCAGCCGCACATAGTAATATACGGAAGTACAAGACTATGGGTGGGTGGTGAAACATCAGCTGGGCTTTAGTTTTTTTTTTTCTGGTTCCACATCAGCTCCTTTTGGGAAAAGTATTGTGGGACAGATGCAATTACAGAGTGTGGCTTTCCACAAGAGGAAGGTGGAAACTGATGGAGTATGGATGTATACATAGTAATGACTGAGTGGGAAGCAAGGGACACAAAGAAGAGTACCCTTTAAATTCAGTAGCCTTGCACGGATTCTAGTTGAAAGAAAAACACTGAGCAGCAAAAAATTCAGTGTGGTACATAGATTCAAGTGTGGTACTAAGGTTCAATATTGACCAATCCTTCGTTCCACTGAAAAAACTGGACTGTACCCTGATTTATGGAGCTTAAAGTACTTACAGTATTAGTACTTATAGTATATTTGACATGGTGTTGGGGTGGAGACTAACATCCCTATGACCCATGTACGAAAATTATTGTTCTGGTTTATTGTTATTGTTCTTCCTCATGAACCATCAATCCAAAAAAAAAGGGAAAAACTGTTGGCTGCCAAAACGAGTCGAGACCTGTGGTAGAGCTGTTACCTGACCACTCCTCCCAGTAGGCATTAAACCTTCATACTTTTTGCCTACTTTCATTACTAACTGTTATTCAGCACCTCGGAAGATCAACTGAGGAGAACAACATTCTCCTAATAACCAACCACCATAGATCATGGTAATATACACGGTGGAATTCTGGTATACGGAAAGGCTTAGAAGTCTGGGATAGTGGATTTAACATAACTCCTCAAAAATATCCTTTTGACCTCCCAAATTACAGGGTAGGGACAGTGCCTGCCTCTCTTATCCTCTTCCTTTGTAGCATACTGTTTGCTGTAAAGTGACAGGGGCACCCGATGCAGACAAAGAGAGTTGTAGGATGACAGGGCCTAAAAGTGCATGGTGACAATAGTATAATGGGAAATATTTACACAGAAAGCTCAACTCACTCTCCTCTAATTAATGCATCCATCACTTTAAAAGCTGACCAATGTCACCCAATGCCCACTACATGACATCTCAGTATATGCAGTACCTGCTAATATCTCTTATATGTGACGGTGTGATAACATTTCATGCTTATTTACCAGTTTCAATCATTTAAAGTAATCTCTTAAACCAGAATGAATACTGTTGTAACTTAGTAGAATAGATTCAGCCAAGAATAGTGAAGGCAACATCACATCACAGGATTGCTGTGATGCAATTTCATTTTAAACCCTATGTGACCTGGACTAAAGCTGATAACTGCTGTGGAACGTCTACATTTGTTGCTGAAGTATTATCCTTCTGCAGTGTGAACTGGACTTTTACTGAATCAGAGCATGTGTCCAGAGACCCAGAAGATGGTGCCCTGGTACTGGTAAGAGTCTAACATCATACAAGTTATTCTGTTGTCTGCTGGGAACTGTTGTGCTTTCTTCAAGGGCCCCAACGTTGTCGGCCAACTTTTTTTTACCCATCAATCACAGGTCAGTGGGATAAAACTAGGACTGTTATAGCAAGTTAGGACTGTCTTTATATACTGTTGCTAGGTAAATACAGTTCAGTTCTGTTAATTACTGTTTGTCAGCATACAGCAGGTGTTTATCCATACCTCTCAGAGTAACGTTATTGTATTATTTATTGTTCGTATAAGTGCTCTTGTTAATAATTTCTCCTTTTAAGCTATGGTTGGCCTAAAAAAATATTTGAATACCTTGTGGTGTGTCAGTAAGTGCTGGGTGAGCGAGGTGTGTCATCTTCAGGTGTGCAGAGAAATCACAAAACAATTCAGCAGCTCCTCTGGGGTAGTGCTACACCTGCATTAAGCTGTCTCCATGTCAAAGTAATAATCAGTACATGTCTTTAGCTTAAGTGTAGTGTAATACTCTACCCTATCACAAAATAACAGAGTTGCACATGGCAGTTTTTTGGAAAAAAAACTACTTGTGTAATAAAGTGGTGTACGTCTCCACTGATACTATGTTAAACATAAGTAGCAAATTTCAGGTTAGCGTGATAGAAGCACATAGTGGATTCTGTTCAGTAAAGATTGATTATATAGGCCCTGAATCCTTTGGATTGCAAGCTGAATGGCAAAGTTTGTTATGGAAGGTTAAAGGCTCCAATTGCACTTGTGCATGTGCATTATCACATGCCACAAAGGGCGCATCATATGTCAACACAATTTGATTTTCATGGGTTGGCACTTCAAAAAATACGCACAGAGGCACCACTGAAAGAACATATTTTCAATGCAATGCACACTGCATAGATGTAAATGAGGCCCAACTAGATATCTATTGGCTGCTCACATCTACATTAATATTATATAAATCAACAGATTTAATAGCTCAGTGCTTTGTCCACATCTAAAGATCCTTGGCTGCATCATAAACCAATAAGTTACAGGAAGTACCAAGTTATTAAAGATTCAGTTCTCTCAAAATTTCAGCTTTGGGTAAATGTTGGCAGGTTGAACCTAACAAGAATGCTTACGCATCTCACAATGAACCTCCACTTTGCCCATGAAGGCCAAAGCAGCATGTTCACTCCAATAATCCATTTGGTCACTGGGAGTAAATTTTGACCTGACTCAGGGCTAAGAACATGTTCCCGGCCCCCCATGTGAGAATGTTGGGTGCCAGTGCAGCCAATCCTCAGGCACCAGCACTGTAATATGGGACAAAGGGGAATGAGTCACATGTTCCTTATACCTGCAAATACTTTCTTTGCTCCCTGCAGGCATACAGAGCGGTGGGAAAGAGAAGATATACAAGTATCAGCTGTTAGTGGGGAAACCATTAAAGTGAGCTGGTTGCTGTATGGGCAAAGTACGGGTTCATTTTGAGCACTTTGCTAGCAAGTTCTTTGTTCCTTAACTCCCAGCTCCACTAAATTTCTATCGATATTATAGAAAGGCCCACCCTTCCTGTTGTAATTCTCTTTTGTTTTGCAGCATGGAAAATACAACAGAGAGATTAAGACTACCCCAGTTATAACAATCATAGTGGACCTCTTTGCTGGCTTCAATAAGCCCTATAAGGAGCCACTGGGTGAATCAACCTACCACCATTCATTTATCCCGAAAATATTGGGTTAGCTGGACTGACCGTTTAATAATGAATTTCTTTTTACCCCTTTAGTGGATGCTCACCTGATAGCTGCAGTACAGACGGCTGTTCATGTGAGCTCAAGAGCTGAGTCTGAATTGTTTCCACCACCCGTTTAAACCTCCTGCTGGGACCTAGGACAAGGAAAACGCATGGCTTGTCAATGACTTCACAGAATGTCTTCAGCAACCAAATACCTAAAACATAAAAACTAGAACAGCGATGATTAAATATTTCCTCCGGTACCACTACAAGGGCATAACTACATTACGTCCTTGTAGGAGCACCGTTGTGTAATAGAAACATTTACAAAGAAACACATTCATTATTTCAACTGATTTCATAGAGCGACCTGGAAAAAAACATACACTGAAGAGGTACTTAGAAAAGTGTGCAGAAAAATTCAACTTATACTTCACCCTATTTGGATGTAGATACAACTTGAAGATGAATTGCAAGCATGGCAATTTTTACATTGGGGTTGATTTACTAAAACTGGAGAGTGGAAAATCTGGTGCAGCTGTGCATGGTAGCCAATCAGCTTCTAACTTCAGCTTCTTCAATTAAGCCTTGAAAAAGCCTGGGAACTCACTGGTTTCTGTGCAGAGCTGCACCAGATTTTGCACCCTGCAGTTTTAGTAAACCATCCCTATTGGTCCATTTTGAACCACCTTTTAACTTCAGCTTGTTCAATTAGGCTTTGACACAAAAATCTGGTTTGGTTTCTATGCAGAGCTGCACCAAATTTTGCACTCTCTGGTTTTAGTAAATCAACCCCAAAGACTGTATTTGCTGACATATAATCTCCATACAACTTGTTCTTTTGTCTGCAAAGTCTGCAGGTTTAGATTAGATGAAAATATCCTAATCGGCAAGACTTGACCATTCCCATGTATGGCTGAATTAGGAAAAGACTGTAGGGCCAGTTGGCCAGATACTCATATTTTAGTAAACCAACCATATTGGTCCATCTTGGACCACTGTTAAGTATGTATGTGCCATACCTGTGGGATCCCCATGGAAGATGGAAATCAGTGTAGTAGGCCTAGGCACCACTATTACAGAGATTCCCACTAGCTTCCAGGTCCTATGCTGAGCAGCTGCCCTGCTGCATACTGAAGACTTGATGAATGAACACTCAATGAATGTAAAATGTCCTCTGGTTGGATGAGGTGGAGCTCCTGACATCACCGCCCTGCCTCTTCAGCTAACCCCATAAGGAAATGCTTTACCTTACTGTTTAGCCAGCAAACTACATATAATGTTTTACATCAGGGATAAAATTCAAATGTTCTCAGGCTATATTCTCTGCAGTTTGCATCTGTGGTTGTGGAAAATATTGCATTATGACCACTAGATGGTGCTGACCATCATAAGAAATTATATTTGCACATTTGAATTGCCAGAGAGCTTAGCCTGAGAACACTCCTTGTGATTTCTTGTGTGTTAATGTGCATTAAGCAGGCCCATTGAAAAGCCACTGTATTCCATTTGCATATAAACTCACCGGCCAATTATTAGGTACACCTGTTCAAATGCTTAGTAACACAAATTGTTAATTAGCCAACCACATGGCAGCAACTCAATGCATTTAGGCATCTAGATTTAGTGAAGATGACTTCCTGAAATTCAAACCGAGCATCAGAATGGGGAAGAAAGGGGATTTTAGTGATTTTAGACGTGGCATGGTTGTTGGTGCCAGACGGGCTGGTCTGAGCATTTCAAAAACTGCTGATCTACTGGATTTCACAGGTAACCATCTAGCGGGTTAATGGTCCGACAAAGAGAAAATATCCAGCGAGCGGAAAGTTTTGTGGAAGAAAATATCTTGTTGAAGTCAGAGGAGACTGGGCAGACCGGTTTGATATGCTATAAAGGCAACAATAACTCAAATAACCACTCATTACAACCAAGGTATGCAGAATACCATCTCTGAAGGCACAACACATCAGATGGGCTACAGCAGCAGAGGACCACACCGGGTGCCACACCTGTCAGCTAAGGACAGAAAACTGAGGCTACAATTCGCACAGGCTCACCAAAATTGGACAATAGATGAATGGAAAAACATTGCCTGGTCTGACGAGTCTCAATTTCAGCTGTGACATTCAGATGGTAGGATCAGAATTTGGCGTAAACATGAAACCATGGATCCATCCTGCCCTGTATCAACGGTTCATTCTGCTGCTGCTGGTGTAATGGTGTGGGGGGTCTGGGGATATTTTCTTGGTACACTTTGTGCCCCTTAGTACTAACTGAGCATTGATTAAATGCCACGGCCTACCTGAGTATTGTTGCTGACCATGTCCATCTCTTTATGACTACAGTGTACCCATCTTCCAGCAGGATAATGCACGGTGTCACAAAGCTCCAATCATCTCACCACTGGTTTATTGAATGTGACAATGAGGTCACTGCACTCCAATGGCCTCCGCAGTCACCAGATCTCAATCCAATAGAGCACTTTTGGGATGTGGTATAATGGGAGATTTGCATCATGGATGTGTAGCCAACAAATCTGCAGCAACTGTGTGATGCTATCATGTCAATATGGACCAAAATCTCTGAGGAATCTTTCCAACACCTTGTTGAACCTATACCACGAAGAATGAAGGAAGTACTGAAGGCAAAAGGGGGTCCAGCCTGGTACTAGCAAGGTGTACCTAATAGTGGCCGATGAGTGTATATAATACAGTTTTGTGAATTTGCAACACATCTGCACCATTGCAAACCCCTATCCTGAATGTTCATCTCTAACTCTGCATGATGACTAAGGCCTCCTTTACATGGGAGTACCTATCCGTATACCCGTGCAAAGGGCGGTCTGTCTCTGAACAGGATGCCCTGGTGTTTCACGCATCAACATGCAGGCGGCCCCATTCATCTCTATTGGCATGCAGCAGCTGTTTGGACACAGCTGTCGGTCCCCAATTTGATAACCATGTGGGTGCATGTCCCTGAATGCAGGGCTTACAAATTAGGACCAGCAGCTGTGTCTGTGCAGCTACTGCATTTGTTGAAATCTTCCTCCCCAATACTTTTGACAATTGCATGTGACAGGTCCAACCACTCATATTAACCCTTGCAGCACTGGAAGATCACAGCTGCGGGGGTTAATATGAGTGGCTCAATGTCACACAGGCACTTATCAAGAGGGTCGACTTGCCCATTGCCCACCCTTTCCGCCCACCTCCTCCATTCTTAAAAGCTTTACTGTTGCTTTCTGCAATAATGAGTGCTCTATGAATGGAGGAGGTGGACTTTTCATTCATCCGCCCCCCCCCTCATAGAAAACTATAAAAGAGATCATTAAAGTATGCCTGTATTAGACAGTAGTAGAAAGTTTTGTCTGATTCCATGCTGTTCTCCGATATGACTTATAATACTGTACGTGCGTCATAATATATCTTTTGGCACAGGAAATGTAATCCCATGGGTCAAGGTGACCCTGTCCTCTACTGTTCATGGACAACTATATTTTTCTAAGACATCCACAAGTTGAATTTGGATCTCCTATGTTTCCATAAATGGCGGCACAGTGGTGTAGTGGCTAGCACTTTTGCCTAGCAGCAAAAGGGTCGCTGGTTCAATTCCCGACTATGACACTACCAGCCTGGAGTTTGCATGTTCTCCCTGTGCCTACCTGGGTTTCTACACTCCAAAGACATGCTGGTAGGTTAATTGGCTCCTGTTTAAATTACCCTAGTATGAGTATTAGTATATGTATAAATGTGAGTTAGGGACCTTAGATTGTAAGCTCCTTGAGGGTAAGGACTGATGTGAATGTACAATGTATATGTAAAGCGCTGCATAAATTGACGGCACTATATAAGTACCTGAAATGAATAAAATAATAATCAATTGAATTATTTGTCAGGCATAGATGACAGTACAATGCTGCAGAGGTGTGCGGTGCCCCAGATATAGCTCTGCTTTCTGGGATTGGACAGCAGCAGCCTGCGGCACTGGATAGGGGCCTTGGCTTTGACAGATAGCAATGGTCCTGACAGCGTTCCCACAAAGCTGTAAATGAAACTCAGACACTTCCGTAAATGAGTTGCAGCACAGCGTGACATACTGCAGGTGGTACTGTTGCTATATTTATCTATGCCGAGCTTTTAGGTGGTAATGAAAACTGTAACAGCGCTCACTGCGGAGCACATTATGCAATGTTACTGCATTACAGAAATTGCTTCATGTTAGGAAACTGCTTCTTCTAGCAGTTACAGATGATGAAAGCAGCGGGCACCTGTGTAGTACCATGTCAGTCGTCTCCCTTACCTACATTTATGCAAATCCATCTCTAGGCCATGTAAACCTGCATTTTCTATGCAATGAATGTATACCCATAATCTATTTTTCAGTATGTTTGGCGTCATGTCTCACACTACAGCAACTTCGGATCTGACTTGTGTCGCCCCAAGTCGCTTGAAAGAAGAAATCCCATTGAAATGAATGGGAGCCATTTTAATGTACACTACTGAAGTCGCTCCAACTTCAGAAAAGTTTCCTGTACTACTTCTATCCGACTTGTGCCCATAGAATTCAATGGAAGTCGCCCCCAAGTCGGATCCCCATCTATATTGAAGCGACTTTACAGGAAAAAGAAAAGAATTTACCCAGGTAAAAGGAATGATGTCAGAAGAGATTTATTCTCTGATTGGCCATAGGCAAAGTTGCCTGGCATGGAGGTCACTTTGAGTCGCTTTGTAAGTCACCCAAAGTCACGCAAAGTCGCGTTCAAACCACCTATGAAGTCGTGTCTGAAGTCGGATCGCCTCTGTGTAAACCGAGTCTCATGGTATATGCTTTTCTTAAGCAAATTCTTTTTTTTAAATTTGTTTCACAGTTTCTAACCTAAAGAACCTGCCAGAAACAGCACTTCTATTGCAGACTGACAAAGCTAAGCAGTCTCCAAATTAACAGCAGTGTTGTCAGCCTGCCATTGCACGCCATCAATTGGGTGTTGGGCTGTTTATAATGTCTATCAAATAGGCAGCCCAATCAATGGCCAACTGAAAGTGGTACTAAAGCCAAGACATTTTTTTATCTAAGGCCCCTTTTACATTGACGGACCGATTGGGTGCGCCTGTAAGTTTTTCAGGTGGACCCGATCGATCAGACCATCCATAGCTCTTTATGGAGCAGCAGATATCAGCAGACCAATCACACATCCACCGCCATCTAATCTGATCCTGCCTGCTAAAAACAGACGGATGGGGATCCGTTCCCCATCCGTCTGGTGGATCAGATCGGATGACAGTCGGATTGACACAGAGCGGAGCAGAAACGGACCTGTCACCCGTCTGCTCAGTGGGGATCAGCAGACTGATCCCTCGCTGAGCAGGGAAATACGCTTGGCGGAGTCCGCCCTGTCAGCAAAGGAGCCTTAATATATTCCCTGCATTAGGGTAAAAAATGTCCCAGTAGTTGAATCTAGCACTTTGCCCCTCCACAGCTGCGCTCTCCTCTCTTCCTCTCCTCACAGGACACAGAGGTAGCAGAGGGAGCCAATGGCTCCTGCTGCTGTCAATCAAGTACTGTGGGGAGGGATCAGGGGGTGGGGCTGAGCTGCCCTGTGTGTGCCTAAGGACGCACACAGCAGGGCTCAGGAGCATGCCCACATTACTCCCTCCATAGCACACAGCTTGCTTTGGGGGTACATACAGAAAAGAAGGAGCTGAGAGTGCTATTGAAATAATACCCCTAATGTTTTCAATATGTGTGTAATGTTGTTTCTGTTTGTTGTCTTTCGCTGAGTGAATGTAACATTCAATCCTAAAAGAAAGTAACCTAAAGAGCGGCAAACAGAATTAACGAATATTCAACCAAAAGAGAAAATAGCATTAACATAATGAGCTAAGAAAAAAAATATGAGGGAGAACTCTGCATTAAAGTATATGGAGATTATTATGCAAACGGCCTAATGAATTATGTTCGGCTCAGCAAACCTTCAGGTACAGTGGAAAGTAAAACATTTAGTGGTGGTATACCTACTACTGCCATCTCAACAACCAGAGATTCATCCCCTCCCGGAGCATTCAGCTGTCAGCCAGGGATACAAAAAAGGGGTGGGAATAGTGTAAAAATTGTGCTCCCGATAAAATTCATACCAGGCCTTTTAGGTTTGGTAAGAGTTTTAAGCAGGCCCCATAAAAAACAAAAACAAAATGATGTGGGGTCTCCCCTCTAGTATGGATTTAAAGGGGGAACCCCACACAAGGAACACACAAAAAAAAAAAGCTTGGAGCCCCCCCTAAATCCATACCAGACCCTTATCTCAGCATACAGCCTGGCAAGTGCAGCCCCCCATCCTGAACCATACCCAGCCACATGCCCTCAATATGGGAGTGTGCCTTATTGATGATGACAAGGGCCTCTTCTCCCCAAGGTGGCTTTTCAGAATCTGGAAACTAATTTTGAAAATAATGGGGCCTCCTGTAACATATTGACTCTCCTACGTGAATGAGTAAGGGGCACATTCCCCCAAAAAAATAGAAATAGTAAAGAAAAAAGAAAAACTATTTTTGAAAAGTCCTTTATTAAAAAACCCACAAAAATAACCCATGTATAAGTCTACCGGCATCATTGAGGGTAAGCGGACATCATTCATCATGATTAAAGTGGATCTTTTTAATAACTGAATTGGCCAAAACTGTGTTCATTTACTACTTACGCTTTTTTTCGTGACTGAGTAGTACTATGTACTCCTTACTTGTGTGTATGTGTGTGTGTGTGTGTGTGTGTGGGGGGGGGGGGGGGTGGTATTTGGGGACCCCATTATTTTTTAAAGGGATTCCGGAGTCATACATATTAAATATAATGGATAATATATGTAAATTTTGCGCAAATGCTGAGACATTTGCAAAGCATTTTTTTTATACATAGACGCCTAACTCTTTCAGTTAAGCACCATTTACTATACTAAAGCCTGATTAAGAAATCAATATAAAATTAACAATATGTGTATATATCATATGTGTACATGCATACTTGTATATGTACATGTTTTAAAATAATTTTAAAAATTCTGCACACTGTTTGCAAATGCAGCCAACATTGGTGGCCATTAAGTTACAATGGCCATACATTCCAATTATTAAGTAAAGTAAAACCAATTTTGTTTAAGACCTTTTGCCTTTGCCAATAATTGAGAGTTGCAGAAAGAACTCCAACTACAGCTTCCAAGACTGACAATGAGGTTGATTTGCTAAAACTGGAATATGCAAAATCTGGTGCAGCTGTGCACCTTTAATAGGCGTTTAAAGGTTTAAAAGTGGATGCTCAAAAAAGTGGTGACCCACAGTGGGCCATACAACTACACAATAAAACGGTGTGGACACAGCGAGGGTAGGCTGAAGCGTTTCGGCGGTGCACCCCCTTCCTCAGAGCCAAGCTCTATATCTACTCAAGAGTCAGGATAAGTGAACACACACAGGGGATGATTTACTAAAACCTGAGTGCAAAATCTGGTGCAGCTGCGTATGGTAGCCAATCAGCTTTTAACTTCAGCTTGTTCAATTAGGCTGTGACACAAAAACCTGGATTGGTTTCTATGCAGGGCTGCACCAAATTTTGCACTCTCTGGTTTTAGTAAATTAACCCCAAAGACTGTATTTGTTCACATATAGTCTCCATACAACTTGTTATTTTTTCTGCAAAGTCTACAAGTTTGGATTAGATGAAAATATCCTAATCAGCGAGACTTGACCATTCCCATGTATGGCTGAATTAGGAAAAGACTGTAGGGCCAATTGGCCAGATACTCATATGGTCACCTCTGCAGCATGGTATTCTAATCTTTCCATAGATAGAAAATGGAAGTTAGAAGAGAATATTTAAGGAGTCATATGTGCATAAGAGATGATACCTGATAGCAAAGTGAAAGTGACTGAGTATATCCCACAGTCCTTCTGCTTCTCCCCACTTTCTGTATATGTAATATCCACTTGAAACTTCACTGGCTTCTGGAAGACAGATGGACCTCCTGTGGATTTGTACTCTGCTCTGAAACTTGTTTGTGAAATCACACTGTGACTGAGGCTAGGGATCTGTGGGGAAGAAATAACACAAAGATGTAGACAATTGTCTGCCGGTTAGTAGTGGTTGGGTTTAATGTCCTAATTGACATCTCAGAATTATAGCATTTAAGGTCAAATTTAAATTCATGCTGCTCTGGACATCAACCTTATGTAAGTATACTGACTAATAAAACCAGAAAGTGCAATCCAAAGCACTGCTGTATATGCATTCCACCAATCAAAAGCCTGCCAAAAAATCAGAATGTTGCATGCTCACTATACTACAGGGCATCTCATGACTCTTCTCTATAGCCCTTGTACTCTTACACTGTTCACTACTGCTAGTTAATTTGCATAAAGGTCTATGAGGGAAATGTACATTCAACTAAAAAAATGTTGCTTTGGTTCTGCTATATTTTATGCATTGACCCATAAATCTGTATATTCAATATAGTAATTTCGATAAAGTAGGCTTGATTTTGGGGGTGGCAATCTTACCGAGAGAAATGCTTGTACTATGTCAGCTTTAATTGAACTTAAAGGCTTGTCTTTAATGACCACGAAGATCTGATCCTCCTTTTCCAGAGTCAGGAAGTTACCAAACCATGACTTCTTGGCAAGTCTAGGGAGAAAATACATACCACAATTAAGAAAACACAAACCACAATTAAGAAAACACAAACCATGACTTCTTGGCAAAATCTGTGGAGAAAACAGATGCCGCAATTAAAAAAAACTAGGCAAATAAAGAAAAATCAAAACCCAGAACAAAAAAAAAACAAGCAGGAATTTAGCATGAGTATATATAGAATATTAATATATCTGTGTTATACAAACCCATATGTAATATTCTTTTGTCTGTCAGATGGTCTCTCCTCAAGCAAAATTGGTCTTTTTTAATATTGTTGTAAAGGGAAGTTTATTGCCTTGCTGCCTAAAAGGCTCAGTGTGATAGCAATCAAGGTTTGGATCCTGCCTATCCTTAGATACCAGATATTATTTACCAGGCTGACTGCTAAATTTATTTCAATTTAGGGCTGAAATAACAGAATAACCTGCATTTATTTTGACAAACAGCGCTTTTCTCCATCTCCAAGCACTTGCCAACCACCAACGCCCACCAATTTGTAGCAAGTCTCTGGCAAGAGCCAAGTTGCAGTGGTGAGTCTACAGCAAGAGCTCTGATAGTCTACAGAATGAAAATTCAGCCACAGTGACCCCTGTGGTGGGATGACTATTGCACAACATAACGGAACCAGAACTTGCAGCAGACTTGTAGAATGTTTGCAAAGAAAGTTGATCTTGAGTCATGCAATGCCACCTTGCCACAGTTGTGCAACAAACTTGTGAAGCCTGGCAAGTCTAGTAATAGCTTAGCAAGTCATTTTCAAACTTGCAGCACAATTGCTTGCTATCTGGGCACCTATGTAGATTTTTAGGTACCATCGTTTTTCATAATTTCACAGGGGTGTGACATTTTAAATCTTGACGTGTTTGCTACCTATTTATTCAGCACAAAATCATCTTTTATAACATTTTACCAAAAATTGGGTATTGTGTTTGTTTGCACTAAAATGCATTTAAGTGTATTTTTTCCTGAGAATTTGGGTTTGATAAACAGCTGCGCATGTATCACGTTCACGTGGAATGAAAAATTGCAAAGACAATCATTTTATTCTCCAGAGCCTCTGCTTTCAGAAAAAAAATATAAAGTTTGAGGGTTCTAAGAAATTTTCTAGGAAAAACAATGCTGATTTTACCATGTATGTGAAAAATATCAGAATTGTCCCAGACTGGAAGTGAATAAACAGAGATGATGGGTTAATGCCCAATTTCACCATATAAATTACAGTTTTGTAAGATACATTAAAGTGGAACTAATAATATTCAGGATTCTAGAACACAGTATTCCTTTAAAAGCAGTAATAGAATAGGGTATGTGATAAATTTATGGGTGCAGTGAACAATACTTACTCTGGTGATGACTCTGGTGTCAAGTTGGTCATTTCATCAGCTGTGGGAACTGAACACATATCAATAGATTATTATTAATAATAGAGAATATAATCTAAGACCCACTATGTCTCTAAATTTTCTCTCATCACTCTTGTACAGACAAATCACAAACTAAATTCTGTCTCAATGATAAATGAGTGCGATAATGGCACAATGGGCATTCTGTTTTCATATTTTACTTCAGACTAGCAATTTGAGAACAATGACATAACAGTTGTTATAAAGGTTGTAAATAAAGTACAGTTTGCCCTGCTTAATTTTGCTTAAATTCTATACAGAGGCCAAACAATGAAACTCTTAGCTAGAGTAAATAGCCACCAACCCACACCCAATTTATTCTGACATTAAAATAACTCTTACCTTGCAGCTTGCGACGGTGGAATCTTGGTGACCCCAGGAAATTATTCTTGATCGAGTTCAGTCTTGTTCTCCAGGGCATCCCACCAATGCTTGGGCTGGATGGTGGGGTTGGTGAAGGGGTGCCTGCTGGACTTTCCTTAGGCGTGTGCACAGGCGTTCCCTTGGGAGTAGGGAGGGGGCTGCCACGGGGTGACGGATGAGGGGTAACCTGTATAAGAGGTACAGATTTGGGGGCCAGATCAGATATGGGCAGTTTGTTTGCTGTTCGGCAAGCATTGTGCCCAGCGGGAGAATTAGGAGCCCGCGGGGGGATAGTTGGGGAGTTTGAGGCAGGAAGTGGGTTGGACCGGGTGGTCTGAAGTGGTTTCTCTGAAGACCTGGGCTTAGGTGGGAAGGTATGGGTTTTAGGATGAGCAAGAGGGCAATCATTATGCCCTGAAGAATCAGAGGTCTTTGTGGGATGAGGAGAAGAGGATGGGGTAGGGGGCTGGGGGAGGGCAAAAAACCTCCTTATTGGCTGTGAGTGAAAAAGCAGTAAGGAAAGCAAGAGAAACGGGCAAATAGAAAGATAGAGAAGAAAGTGGGATACCAGAGAATCCAACAAAGAATAATACAGCAATAATAGAGGGAAGAGTAAGTTAAGTGGGTATTGAAAAGCACACGAATAAGAATACAGGTTGATGGAATGAGATATGGGGGTAGAAAAACACACAAAGCAAAGTAAGGGATGATTCATTAGGAAATGTAAATTGCCGGAGAGTAATAAATGCCAGAGAATGAATGCCATTTGAAAGGAAGCATGATTCCAGCAATACATATATGCAGAAGAAAAGGTAACACATGCACACAGATTGAAAGATTGCAGATCAAACACACATGAATATAAGAGCCAAGCAGCCATGGGCGGAGGAAGGTATCGGCGTGGTCAATTATGGGTGCGTAGGGTCAGATGGAAGGAAAGATAGCAGCCAACAATGTGGACCAAAGAATGAAAAAAAGAAAAAAAGACATGCATGTTAGAAGCAAATCCCAAAGAGCAGCCAGAGCCAGAGAGCAGTTCAGTAGCAACAGAAAATGCGAAGCCTTTTAGCACAGTTATTATAGCATCACCAGAGAATATGGGTTATATCAGCAAACCTCACTCCCTTTTTGGTCCTTGATGTTGCAGTGTCCACACAAAAAAATAATCTATTAAAAAAGCAATTTTTTCACTATTAGAACCAGCTATTTCTTATAGGCAGAGCATCACTCATAGGTGATGGGTTCACTGTTGGGTGGACACTGGTCCTTCAAGTGTCCAGCTTAGTACATTCATCTCTTGCCTATTGGACCACAAGATCTACTTAGTGGAGTTTCTAGTCACCTAGCATATTTGTGGGCACCCACTTCTAATCCTCTACTTTCTATACTTAAAAAATACAGCAATAAGTCTAACGATAACTGTTTCTGTGAACAGACAGCCAGGGTCCCCGAGAAAGAAAAGTAGCAAGTAGATGATCTAACCCACCAGCATCAGCAAAAAAACAAACAAACCTGGAATCTAAACTGGCTCAACCTAAAGAAAACCTGTAAGAGAAACATAGAGGCTTCCTTTGCTGAATTCTAAAAATACTAGCTGCACAGCTGCCATTCTGATACTCTTGCTTTTATACATAAAGCCAAATAGGCTGGTCACCTTGCAAGGGAATTTTTTCTTAGCTTGTTGAATGATCTGAAGCTCTGCTGATGCCCATCAACCAATCATGTGTGAACAAAAATACAGTTTTCTTTTAATCTCTTGCACGTGATTGGGCATTCTTTGCAAACTGAATTTTTACCACCTTTACTAAGCTAAGAGAAAATTTCTTTGCAAAGTACACAGCCTATTGCCTTAAATAAATAACCCCTATTAAGTCACTGGTCTAGACTGAGCATACAAATAAGGACTTCTGATTTTTCTATGACATTGCTGACCTCCTCACTTCATACTCAATATTTTCAGCTGGCCACGACATAAGCCACACAACTAGAATTCGCAAAAAGAGGAGTAGTGATGGTGCCAAGTGAATACTGAGTTACAGTGTCTAATGTTATAGAAATTGCAACGTCACGTTTTGAATGCTCAGGTCAGCACAGTGTTGTGTTATAGAGTATTGTCTGGATTTACTATAATGTAAGTCCTAATCCCCTAAATAAGGAAGCAGTAAAAAAAAGTTGCATATTTTTGGAAAAAATCGTCCTGTCTGGAAGGTTGGCAGACACAAAATCACAGGATATCAATCTCCCATGTGGCAGCAGCAAAAAATATGGTCAAAGACTGCAATGCCGACTAGGATTCATGCTGAAGATAACTACCCAACAAAATATGTTCTCATCGTTACGGGATTATCATAGGTGTCATGCCAGTGCAGCTTCGGGAGGAAACTATACATATTCCATATACAGTCATATAGAAGGCAAGCACACCTGATGGAAATAGTTGACTTTTTAAACATGATTGCATAGGCAAAAACTATATCTTGTTTCAAATAGTGCCTACAGATAAAGGTGACCAATGACACATAAAATGTATATGGTATATTATATACATAAGGAATATTCACTGTGCTTAGGCTCTATAAAGCAGCTGCCATAAATTGCTGGTAACAATATAAACATAAAGGAAATATATATGCACCTCTAAAAAACACAAATAAAAACAAAAATGTTCAGAAAAGTCGTCAAACACTGGTATGTAAACAGCACATAAAAGTCCATATATCTTAGGAGTCACCCTAGGTGTACGATCGAACAAACTTAGGTGAATAGTAGTATATCCTCCACCGAACACCAACACACCGGGTCTCTTTACCCCAAAGTATGGACCACTAGGTTATAAGTGGTCAAACAGGCATAAGGTTAGGCCGCAGGTAAGTCTCCTCTCATCTCAGGTAACATGCAAATGGATCCTCATCCTGTATATCCCTCAAGGATGATGAATCCACAGGTCTCATGTATTAGAAATAAGAGCAGACAACTCCTCATGGTGCATTATATCAAACCAGTATGAAAGTTGATTCCAGATAAATCAGAAAACTCACATTTAAAACGAGTAAAACAAGCGTATAATAAGGTAAAGAGGATGGATGTTTCCAACCCACAAGCCTCCAACCCTCTTGTGGATTGGAAACATCCATTCTTTTTTACCTTATGACAAGCTTGTTTTACTCGTTTTAAATGTGAGTCTTCTGATTTATCTGGAATCAACGTTCATACTGGTTTGATATAATGCACCATGAGGAGTTGTTTGCTCTTATTTTAATGCATGAGACCTGTGGATTCACCATCCTTGAGGGATATACAGAATCTATTTGCATGTTACCTGAGATGATAGAAGACTTACCTGTGGATTAACCTTATGCCTGTTTGACCACCTATAACCTAGTGGTCCATACTTTGGGGTAAGAGGCTGTTGTTCGGCGGAGGATATACTACTATTCACCTAAGTTTGTTTGATCATACATCTGGGGTGACTCCTAAGATATACGGACTTTTATGTGCTGTTTATATGCCAGTGTTTGAGGATTTTTCTGAACTTTTCTGTTTTTATTTCTGTTTTTTAGCACTGCATATATATTTCCTATACGGTATATTCGTTTTCATGATCTGAATGAGAAAAAAATTCAGATTTGTTATATAGACTGTAAGTACACCCCTACGTTTACCTTTACTTCAAATCCATAACCTTATAATCCAGTGTTCCAGATTAGGTGCCAATGATTGGAACCTCTTTAAAGATGAATTGCAGGAATTTAGACGGTTAAAAGTGAAGGCACTCTATAAGTTAAGTCCAACTAGGTGCATGACAGCTCCTGGACTGGACTTATCCAAGATCTGAGAGGAGAGAAGCATGCAGAGCAGCTATCCCTCCCCTTTGCTGCCCATTCACAGAAGCCTTTGTATTATGCAAATGTGTTCATATAATACCAAGACTTCTGTGAATAGGCAGGAGGAGGGGAGGGACAGGCATAGCAGCTGTAGCAACCGCACTATTGCACAGTCACAGACACAGAGATCAGAAGGATCAGCACTGGGAAATACAGTGATAGCCATTTCCGGCAGTACTATAAACCTGTCAGATACAAATAATAGGGATAAGTCCAGGAGATGTCATGCACCTACTTGGACTCAACTCATAGATTGCCTTTGCTTTTTACAAAGGAGCTGATGTCCTGGAATTTAGCTGTATGCAGGTGGTATCTTATTAAAATGTAGACATCTGGGGTTGGTGTTCTCTTTGCTGTTGACATATGTGGTGTATTCATGCCAAGGTCAATAGAGCTCTCCAAGGCCCTTTGAAAGAAGGTTGTGGATGCCTATGAGTCTGGCAAGGGATTTAAATAGCATGCCAAATTATTTTAAATCAATAATTTCAGTGAAGGAAAAGTAATCTGCTAGTGGTGTAGATTTCAAACAACTGCTAATCTGCCAAGGACTGACCAGCCCAGCAAATCCAACCCAAGAGATGATTGTTTTGTGCTAAAAGAAAACAGGGTGGTCCAGTAACTCAGCAATAGATTGAACCAATTCAACCTGCATGAGATGTGTGCTAAGGTAAAACCTTTCCTGTCCATAAAGAACATTGGATCAAGACCAGGCCTTCTGGAATCATGTGCTTAAGACTGATTAATCAAACAGGGTTGTTTGGTCATGGTAACAGTAGATATGTTTGCAGCAAACCAAAGACAGTGGGGCTGATTTACTAAAACTGGAGAGTGCAAAATCTGGTGCAGCTCTGCATAGAAATCAATCAGCTTCCAGTTTTTTTTGTCAAAGCTTAATTAAACAAGCAAGAAGCTTATTGGCTACCATGCACACTTGCACCATATTTTGCACTCTTCAGTATTAGTGAATCAACCCAAGTACTTCAGAAAAAGAACCTCATAGCAACTGTGAAGCATGCTGATGAAAATGTTAAAGTGGTACTTAAGGCTGAAGGTTTTTTACTTTCATGCATTCTATGTGCAGCCCTCCTCCTCAATGGCTGAGACAGCAGCAGGAGCCCATTGGCCCTGCTGTCAATCACAGCCAGTGAGCCAATGAGGAGAGAATGGGGGGGGGGTGAGCCACAGCTCTATGTGTCTTATGGATGCATAGAGCAGCAGCTCAGGAGCGAGCACGCAGTGTTGCCCACAGGGCAAGGGAGAGGAGCCAGGAGTGCCGGCGGGGGGACCCAAAAACAAAAGGATCGGAGCTGCTCTGTGCAAAACCACTGCACACAGCAGGTAAGTATAACATGTTTGTTATTAAAAAAAAGACTAAATGAAGCGTTAATACCATTTTAAGGGTTTCGGGATTGCTTTGTTGCTTCAAGGCCCGGACAGTTTGTGGTCAATTACACATTTTGCATCATATAAAAATGTGCCAATGAGAATGTGAGGCCATCTGCGCAAAAGTTGAAGTTGAAGCAGAAACATGATAAAACACATTAGCAAATCCACCAAGGAATGGTTCAAAAAGAAGAAAAAGAGTTATAGACTGCAATAGTCAATGCCCTGATCTGATTTCCATTGAAATAAACTCACAAACGCTTTGCAATTAAAGGTATTTTGCATGTGGCCAAAACTTTTTCTGAGTTCATATCAGAGACTGGTGGCCAGTTATACACAGGAAGTCATTTCACCCAAAAGGGGCAATAGTAGCGTTTAATGATGAAGGTGTACTTCATTTTTTCGCAGTACACTGTTACATCCATTGATTTTTTTGTTCTTGCTTTCTTCTATATCATACATATCTGTAGGATCTAATGTATCCCTGTTCAAATATGTTGAAAAAATCAACCATTTCCATTGGGTGTGCCTAATGTTTTACACGACTGTAGTGAACACGGTAGAGGCACTTATGGCTCTCTGCTTGACCTCCTAAAAGCAGTCTAACTATTGTAACCCATGCTGTTCCAAATCAATAATTAACAATAGCTTTTACACTAATGTAATAAATGTGCCAGCAAAGCTACATTCATCGTATCCAATTAAGAAAAAACTCAGCGGCTCAGATTATTATCTATTCGGTCACACCAGTATGGAGTCCCCTTCTGCTACCGGCCCTCATAGTAGCTGCATTTTGGTTTTTGAGTCACAGACCTGCAACAAGCATGCAGCAAGTAAAGTCCCTCCCTATTATATACCTGCTGTGGGACAGTGACTCCGAAAACATTAGAGAATCGGAATGACAGCATAGGTGCCTACGATTTTGTAGATCAGCAATAGAAACACTTGCATGCCTCTCATGAGATTTTATCAGTAGGTAAATATATATATATATCTATATATATATATATATATATATATATAGATATATATATATAAAGATAAGGTCATTGCTCCTAAAGTCTAGAGCATCCTTTCTCTACCTTTTCAACACAGAGGAACCCTTGAAATAATGTTCTGATCTGAAGGAACCCCTGCTAAAAATGACTATATCCACAACTCGTGATACATTAGTGTGATGGTCAATGGGAGGGAAGAATGCTCCTTACACTTGTGGTAATTGGGAAGAATGCTACTTACACTTGTGGTAATTGGGAAGAATGCTACTTACACTTGAGGTCATTGGGAAGAATGCTCCTTACACTTGTGGTCATTGGGAAGAATGCTCCTTACACTTGTGGTCATTGGGAAGAATGCTCCTTACACTTGTGGTCATTGGGAAGAATGTTCCTTACACTTGTGGTCATTGGGAAGAATGCTCCTTACACTTGTGGTCATTGGGAAGAATGCTCCTTACACTTGTGGTCATTGGGAAGAATTACTACCTTACAGATAGCTAAAAAGATCAATGATGTCATTGGAAATTTATCTGAAAGGTAGAAATTGACCATAGCTCAAGGAACCCCCAGGAACCTCTGGAGGAACCCTTGGGTTCCACGAAACCCTGGCTGAGAAACCCTTGTCTAGATAAATAATAGATACACCTTAAGGCAAGTTTTGAAATTTGTCATTTTTAGATAATAAAGAAGCAAGGTTTGCTGAGTGTATGCATTGATACATAATGTCAAAATGTTGCATGTAGCTATATTAAAACACGCACTATAGGAGACCAGAAGCATGGATAATGGTATTACTCAGAATATGTATTAGACTAAGCCGGCATTGCTGGATCATGTGAATCGTATACATAGATCAAGGATATCAGAAGTCACCCACAATTATATAATATTTGTATTTAATATTCATTTTAATAATAACAATTTAATAATAATTATATATAAAATCACAAGACAGGAAGAAAATTTACACAAATTGATGACCTCTGTTATCCTTATGGCCTTACAGAATGGGAGTCGTCGTTTTTTATAATACACAAGTATCCTTTTCTTTTAACAGTTTGTTTGTCAGAAGAGTTCATCTAAATGAACTACTTTCATGGTACACTTTCACCTAAGAAAGAATAGAATGGGCCTAACTGCATTAGAGGATTGTAGAGTTGCTGCCTGTAGCAGTGAAGGAGATCCTAATTGATTGCTATAGGCAGCACATATTCTGTATTTAGTTACGAGACCCTTGGCATAAGTGATGACATCACTGCTGATGGAGTACAGAAGAATATAAAACATATAAAGTTCATATCACTTGTGTATTATAACACATTCTGAGTGCACTTTAAGGTGACAGAATATTAATTAACATTTATACCATATGCAAAACAACCAGACCTAGATGGTCTTTCAATTTAAAGAGGTCCCCATGCACACTGGGTGTTAATGCTATGTTCACACCTTTTTCTGCAAAAAAAAGGTGCATCCATCTTTTCAAAATCACAGCCACAGGGAAGACGCATGGTCTTTTTGAGTTTGCGATTTCCCTGCAATTCTTACACATGCAAACGTGCTCGGGCAGAGATGCATGGGGCTGCCATTCAGAGAATGAATGGCAGCCCTGCGTGTCCCTAAGTTCAGGTGGTTACGGGTGCAAGAAACACTGCGACTCCTGCACCCACAGCCACATGCATAGGTGTGAACCTAGACTTAGAAGGCACAGGAGCACAGTCCAGCCCCACTTTTGACAGCCTGAAAACTCTAAGAGAGGCTGAAAGCTGGGCAGAGCACCTAAAGCTACTAATGTTTAAGACAGTATGTACCCAGTGATGAATGCTGGAATACAGACTGCATGCTTAATGTTTACTGAAATTAACCCTGCCTGTACTGTGCTGGCAGATCACATTATCAGTTGTAAACCACATTAGAAGACTGCCTCTCATAACAAAAAATTACATATATAGAAGCTTGGCTTCTCTGCTGTAGGTTTAGCAGGGCTCCTGTTCTAGACGCTTTGATTGGATGCAAAGTGCTGACATCATTGGGGCTGTACCTACCAGCTTGCAATCAGTGGTAGTAAGCTTTGAGCTGCCAGTGGCAGCTTGGTCACGGTTCTGGGGGCACCTATGGAGTGTGTCCCACAATATGACAGCAACGCATGCATGCGGCCCATCTGCCCTGTTGTTGCATATGTGTGCAACGTTGTTGTAAGGGGGGTAATGAGGGAAACTCAGTGGGGTTGATTTACTAAAACTGGAGAGTGCAAAACCCGGTGCAGCCTTGCATAGAAACCAATCAGCTAGCAGGGCTGTGTGTCCACAGTCTTTGGCCCCTTTCACATGGGGCTTTTTGATCAGGTACGCCTTTCTGTTTTACGGCGGATCTGATTGGACCCTCTATTCACCTATATGGAGTGGTAAATGTCAGAGGTGACATGTCCACTGACACCCGCTGCTATCCGATCCGATCCTGTTCATGAAATCCAGACGGATGGAGGTCCTATTTTCCATCCATCTGGCGGATCGGATCAGATGAAAACGGGAAATCGGTCCATTTTCATTTGATCTCTACATAGAGGAGAGCGGGGCGCTGATAGGTCCGTCCCTGCACAGTGCACAGAGTGGAGACTGTCATTTGCCTGCTCAGCAGGGATCAGCGGATCAATCAGCGAATCAATCCCCCGTTGAGCAAAGTGGAGTCTGCCGGGTGGATTGCCCATGTGAAAGGACCCTTTGCCTGGGGACAGACTCACTTTGAAATTGTTCAGCTTAGCTTGCAGTCTGCCCAAACACATCTAAATGTAGGAAATATTTGTATAACTATTTTTAGGAAGACATAAAAAACATTTTGTAGGGCTTTGTTTTTTGACTGCAAAAAACAGAAATACAGTGCAGTAACCCATAACAACCAATACCAATTCCCTGCTGAAGATAGAATAATAGATTAATTCCGATTGGTCAATCTGCATTACCATTTTTAATCTAAAGGCCCGTACACACATTAAAATAATTGGCCAACAACGGTTGTCCAACAGCCTGTTGTCCGATAATCTGACCGTTAGTACGCACGATCCAACAGCCAATTTCCAATTGTTGGCCAACGGAAGTTGGCTGACAAGACTAGAAAACTTTTGTTGGCCAACAAGGTGTTGGCCAATTGTTGGCTTGTGTGTGTGCAGAAGTTGGCCAACAAAAAGTTCACCTGAACTTCCTCGTTATACGCTTGTAACATGTCACTGCTTTGTTGGCCGATTACTTGACTACCGCCAATACGCTAGACAGAACCGCCAACAGCCAATTTGGACAAAAGTTGGACGTTCAGTTGTCCAACAATTTGCGCATGTGTACGAGGCTTAAGGCAATGATAAAATAATCTGCTAAACCATGTACGACAATGATGAAAAAAATCTTAATTTGCCCATGGGTACCTTTCCCTTGTAACCCTAACAGCATATCCTATCCACAACCCTCTCAAAGTGACAGTGGCACAGAATTTTTGAAAAAAATGCAGAAATAGAAAAGGCAAAGTTGATGGGTACATCAGCCAATCACATTTCAGAATTATCTCTAATAATTCTGCAGCAGCAGACAACAGATGGCTGGTAAGTCACGTTGGGCAACCACTGCACATTCTTTATTTCCAATTGCAATATATTAGAGTATTTCAGAATAACTCAAGACTTGTGTAGACAATGAGCTCAGTAAATACTAAATAATTTGAAGATATACAGAAAAATCATAGCCAAACAAGACTACACGGAGAACCTTGCCTATTAAAGGTCTAAGTTATAGCCACCTCACCCTACAGATCCCTCAGAAGTGCACTCAGAATGTTTAATGAATTGAATATAAGTTCACATTATCCAGCGTCTGCCACTTTCTGCACCATGCATACTCTCCACACACACAAACCTAGGACACATACAGATGCAGCCTGAGTTATTGAGCCAGTGAACATCTATTGTATTCACAGAGAGCAGAAAGGATAGAAGAAGAGACCTGTAAAGGGAGATACTGTATCTGTAGCAGGGCCGGCCCTACCATGAGTTCCAGTGGGTCCATTGGACCCAGGCAGCACTTTGAGAGGGGCAGAAAATTGAACCACGGCCGTATCTCCTTCTCTTCTATTTACCCAGAAAATTGACGACTAAGATTTGATTTTTTTCCCCAGCAGTTTTGTGTGTCATGCTGACAACTGCCCCTCGGGCCACTCTGCCTGCCCCTATACTACCCTAGCCATCCCTATACTGCCCTAGCCTGCCCCATTGGAATTGAACATAATGGTATGTCATATAATTTTGCATTTAGACAAGGTGCTGTTGCATGTAAATCTGACTTCCTGATCAATTTAATTTTAGTTTTAATTATTATGATATAAAATAATGGATGTGGGGGCCTTTTGGTGGGCGTGATTTTTTTTGGCGTGGGGGGGCAGCATTTCATTCTTGGACCCAGGCAGCACAATATCTTGGGCCAGCCCTGATCTCTAGGCCACCATCCTTCCAAAAAATTCTAGTTGCTTGGCTGACTACATTAGTGTAGCCCAGTGTTTCTCAATTCCAGTCCTCAGGGCACCCCAACAGGTCATGTTTTCAGGATTTCCCTCAAATGAAACAGCTATAGTAATTACTAAGGTAGTGAAACTGATAAAATCACCTGTACAAATAATGGAGAGCCTGAAAACATGACCTGTTGGGGCGCCTTGAGGACTGGAATTGAGAAACGCTGGTGTAGCCTGAACAAGGAGCAAGTGAAGTCAGAGAACCTGATCTGCATACTTTTTCTGGGTCAGTGACAGCCAGGAAACAAGCATTTTCTGAAGTAAAAATGTGAAATATTTCTCTCACTAAAGGTTTCCTTCAACGTACCAACCCTTAGATTTGGTGGCTGTGTTTGTTTTCTTCTTTTTTTATATAATTTTGTTTCTTTATTTTAACCTAATGATCCTGCCACAATTTCTGTCATAGGCTGAAGCAGTGTTGTTATCTTAGGAAAGGAAGTGTGTTAGGACTACAGAACACCACCCCATCTCCTCTTCTCCATAACAAAGGGGGGAGGTGTTCTGCAGCCCACAGAATGAATTAGGAATGGCAGACATTTTTTTTTTCTTTAGGATTTCAGTGCAGCACAGGCGGGTGTGTTCAGTAGATTACTGGCAGGATCAACAATGCTTTCAATGTTATATTGAATAGAGCAAAAAGAGAGCCAATTACTGGTTTGGCCAGTCATCGTCAAATCCCGGTGTTTTTGTGTGCCTGAGAGGCACGGGTGTAGCATTACTAGCAGCCAATCAAATTCTACAATAGGCTAAAATATGTAGCATCTGGAAGTAGTTGGGCACCATACAGAGCAGTACTCACATTTAGGGCCATATGCATTCAGGGACGTATGCATGGAATGCAGAATTCCTGCGTTCGGGCAAAAGTCCCTGAATGCATAGGCCCTAAATGCAAGCACTGCTCAGTACAGTGTCTAGCTGTATCATTAATTTTTTTTACCATATGGCCAACTTTTGAAATTTTAATGTGTTTTGTGTTGATGAGCAGTTGGGTATTGATATACATTGTTTGTCAGAATTATAGCACTTTACTTTTGCAGCATCTCCAAAATGGAAGATGTCATGATCAGTAATGTACAACCAAGTGCAGAATTTAACTTCTCAGGCATCATCTGCATATGTGCATAGGTTTAATAATATGTCAAACATACAAATAGCCAGTCAATGCATGTAATAAAGCAGATTAACAGAAGCACAGGGAAATGAAAAGAGCCCCTATAGCTTTAAAATACAACTGCACTCACATGCAGCACAGGGTAGTCTAAGGAAGAGCTATCACCCTATATTTTACCCAAATAATGGGAGGAAGGGGTGGGAGGAGGTAAACTGGGGTTGGGATGAAGGGTTAAAAAGACTTACCCTGGGACTACTGATCGGGCTGGTGGAAAGTCCTGAAGAAGCACCACTGATAGACCGCGACCTGGAAGAACATAATCTGTTTTTAGCATTGCGAGTTTAACTGCATTTTTGACATGTGCAATTTGATTTACTACCATTAGCTAGCACAATACAGTGGCTTAAGCCCCGTACACATGGGCAGAATGTTGGGAGACATTTGCCAGTTTAAAAAAAAAAAATCAGCCGTCGTTCTGCCTGTGTGTATGCCGGTCTGTCGGACGTGCATGCTGGGAAACCAGCAGCCCACCGACTCCGCCAATGGCAGAGAGCGCTGATCGGAGTGTTCTAGCGGGGGGCGTCCTTCCGTCAGAACACAATAGCCTGGTTAGTACTGGCAGGTTTTTTTTCGTGCAGTTCTGCCTTGCAACTTGCAGTTCTGGCTAGGACTCCAGCTGAAAGAAGTTTGCATGTTCTCCTTGCTTGTGTGGGTTTCCTCCAGGTACTTTGGGTTCCTCCCACACTCCAAGGTCATGCTGGTAAGTATATTGGCTCTTAGTACGTGTGTATGCATACATGTGGGTTGCGGACCTTAGAGTGTAAGCTCTTTGAGGACAGGGACTGACATGAATGTACAATATGTAAAGCACCTCATAAACTGTTGGCACTATATAAATACCCGTATTCAAAAATAAATAGTTTCTTTACTCACTTTTAGTTTTGACTAGAGCAGGTAAATGTTAGAACCTCTGTCATGTTTGTATTGCTCTCTTTGGCCCCACTTGGCATATTTACCCTCTCTTTGCCCTAAGGACTGCTACCATTGATAAAGAAAGTGACAGGAAAAACTAAATTTTACAGCTGTCACTAGAACAGGATGGAAGAGGAAATCAAATCTGGTAAAAACGTTATCTAAACTGCTGGAGCTATATCAATCCTGTATAATAATAATATTTGAATGGGGTCAAAATTTAAGAGGAGATGCCCCCTACTTTGAACAGATTCCCTCTCACTTCTTGTTGTGCTCAGAGACAGGAGGTAACAGGAAATTCCTCCAAAGTGGCAAAAAATAGGTCTACAAGTTCTGAAAAAATGAATGGGAGAGCCTAAGATGCTGTTGCATATCTGAGGTCTGCCTTTGGGTACAACAGATGGGAGGGGGGGGGGGGGGTATTTGATTTATAGGTTTACTAAGGTTTACCTGTACTTTAAGGGCATGAGTTAATTCACATAAGTAAACCCTTGGACTGCCTGCCCATGGGACATTGGTACCTGAACTTTACTGTGGGCAGGCAGTGCTACTGTAGGAGCTGCCTGTTCTGAATGTCAGGGAGCAAAGAAGATGGGTGGGTGATGGGATTCCATGCTTTGCCTCCTTTACCCTTTTGACCACAATAGTGGAAGTCCGACCACTGAATAAAATGTATAAATTATGTTGGAAAAATTATTCTCAGAATTCACGGTACCACCTATAAGGATGTATATCTCAGATACTATTTATTAGTTAGCTGAGTTTCATATAGTCACAGTTAAACCCAGTATCAGGCAAAGTCACAGAAGGGCTCCTGCATAAGACCAATTTTTGGGCTCCCCATTCAACTATTGGACTACTAAAAAATACTTATTTACTGTGTGTTAATGTCAACTAGATAGAAATGAGCCATGGCCAAGTCTACATTGGAACAATGGAAACAGTTCTAGCACCTGTCACACATTTATAATAAGTGGGCTCCTAAATCCCAGAGGCTCTGTGTGGAGCCTCACAACCTGTACAAATTGCATGTTTGCACCTGGTTAGACCCGTGACTTTACAATCCTGTGGATGCACACCAGAATTTTAGAACGTTCCTGCATTTTTTTCATACGTTTGCAGTCATACACTGCTCAAAAAACTTAAAGTGGTTGTCAACCCTGGACAACCAATTTAACCTACAGGTAAGCCTATAATAAGGCTTACCCATAGGTTCCCTGCATACCTCCTAAACCTGCACGGTTTAGGAGATATACAGTGTAATGGGATGTGCCCACGTCATCGGGCACATGCGCAGTGAAGAAACGGCCTCTGTGCCGTTCCTTCACTGAGATTGTGCCGTGATTGGTGGCTCCCACGCGCATGCATGCATGCATGCAGTCACAAAGCCGGAGTTCACGGCCCCAGATGGAAGAGGGTCAGAAGATGAACGCTTCCTACTGTGGGGGCCACACGGGACATTGTGGGCTTCCAGGGTTTACTTCCTCTTTAAAGGAACACTTTAACCACTTCAATACCATGCATTTTCCCCCCTTCCTGCCCAGCCCAATTTTCAGCTTTCAGCACTGTTGCATTTTGAATGACAATTGCGCGGTCATGCAACACTGTAACCAAATTAAATTTTTATCATTCCCCCCCCACAAATAGAGCTTTCTTTTGGTGGTATTTGATCACCTCTACAGTTTTTATTTTTTACGCTACAAATAAAAACAGACCGAAAAAAAAAAAGTTTTTCTTTGTTTGTCACAAAACTTTGTAAATAAGTTTTCTCCTTCACTGATGGGCACTGATGAGGCTGCACTGATGGGCACTGATGAGGCAGTACTAATTGGCACTGATGAGATGGCACTGATGAGACAGCACTGATGGGCACTGATGAGGTGGCACTTATATGCAGCACTGATGGCCACTGATAGGCGGCACTGACAAGCAGCAATGACGGCCACTGATAGGTGGCACTAATATGCGGCACTGATTGGCACTCTTAGGCTGCACTGATGGGCACTGATAGGTGGCACTGGGCACTGATAGGTGGTACTGATGTTCACTGATAGGTGGCACTGATGAGCACTGATAGGTGGCACTGATAGGCGGCACTGGTGGGCACTGATACGCGGCACTGATAGATTGCACTGTTAGGGAGGCACTGGCAGGCATCACAGATGGGCACAGTGCCACCCCTATAGTGCACTGTATGCTCCTTACCTGCTGGTCTAGGGTGGGCTCCCTGGTGGTCCCTGGGTGGCCTCCTGATGGTCTCCCTGGTGGTCCCTGGGTGGCCTCCTGATGGTCTCCCTGGTGGTCGCTGGGCGGGCTCCCTGGTGGTCCCTGGATGGGCTCCCTGGTGGTCCTGAGTGGTGATCCTGGGGGGGCTGCGCTGATAAACAATTAGCGCAGACCCCCCTGTCAGAAGAACTGCTGATCGGCTCTGCAGATGCGATACACGGCTTTTCCTCTTTACACTGTGATCAGCCGTGATTGGTCACGGATGATCATGTGGTAAAGAGCTTCCAATGGAGGCACTTTACCGAGATCTGTAATGCAGTGTGTCAGGGTGACACACCACACCACCGATCACCGCGCTGTGAGTTGGACTGCCTGTGCAACCTCTATAGGATCCAGGTATTGTCTCATGCTACCAGTAGGGACACTGACCCTAGCCAAAACTACTGAAAAACAGTCAGAAAAGATGAGTAGGAAAAAAAAATGTCAGCGGCCTCCACCTGTAAAACCATTCCTGTTTTGGAGGTCGCCTCTTTGTTGGCCATCTAGTGCACCTGTTGTTAATTTCATTAACACCAAAGCAGCTGAAACTGATTGACAACCCCCTCTGCTACTTAACTGACCAGATCAATATCCCTGGAGTTTAACTGACTTGATGCTATACTCTGATTAAAAAGTGTTCCTTTAAGTTTTTTGAGCACTGTATGATGATGGAATCCTTAGTAATCTGTAGTGTTTGGGTTTGATTGACCAAAACTGGAGAGTGCAATATCTGGTGCAGCTGTGTATAGAAACCAATCAGCTTCTAACTTCAGCTTGTTCAATTAAGCGTTGACAAAAAACCTGGAAGCTGATTGGTTTTTCTGCAGAGCTGCACCAGATTTTGCACTCCCCAGTTTTAATAAATCAACCCTTTGGAGTCTAAAGTATGTAAAAGCATGACATCCAAATGCCCATGTTACAAATAAGCTTCATATGCAGATGTAAGCAGTTTCTAACCTCTGGCCATGCTGTGCCATTTCAATAGCCCTGCGTGCTGGTACTGGTGAACCTCCATCTGTTCCACTCAGAACCTCCATAGATTTTCTCTCTGGCCTTCTCTTCCCATGACGAGTCAACATGGGTGAGTCAACACGCTTCCTAGGAGGATCTAGAAGATAATAAGACAAGGAGTCAGACTGAGTATATACAGAAACTACTTGAAGTCTGGATCTGGAGTTGGAAGATTAAGAATCCTACCAATATCTGCCCTGGGTGGGAGATCTTCATCCTCTTGGCTGGGATACCTCTCTTTCCGATCCAGTAACAAGAAATAAATCATCTTCTCCTGGTTTTCTCTGATCATCAAGGAGAAAATGTTTTAGAAAATCTTCTAGCATGTAATAATTTAATTCTACAATTAATGTGATTCTACTGCTTATTGTCTTAGCGTGCATATAATTCTTCCTGTCTCTCATGATAATTCCACTGCTTGCTCCGTACAGCTTTCCCTGTATATATTGTCCCCAGTAGTCTTTAAGCTTCCTAGAGTGATACATACTGCAGCTGTAAGTCTCTCTTCCCATCACCCACATGTCATTTTTATTGCCTTCTACCTGAGGTAGGCAACGTGAGGCTTGCAAGTTGTTGCTAAATTAAAGTACCAGGATGCTTTGCCAGACAGTTCACCAGATCTACATATCTGCAGTAAACACAGCGATCTTGACTCTTACTCTTCAGACAACAGGTCTTGCAGCAATTTGTTCCGGTCCCTAAAGCAGCCTAGGGAATGCATACTCTCCAGCACATCTGGGTCGACATCCTCTAAAGATGGCAAGGACCCCATCTGTACCTTCCGGGGAACTGCTTGCTCTGGTTCTGGCTCATTCTTCCCCCCTCTGAAAGAAGAAAGGCATTGTAACTGATTGTCGAGCAATCTGATTTCAGCATTTCAGTGACATGTCCAAAAAAACAAGCTTTCAGATTGGTTGAGATGGGTTACAGCATATAAGGCTCAGTTTACTAGGTTATATTTACTATTATTTGCCTTTAGTGTTAATCTCAGCAATGACAGGCATTAGCCTCAATTCAAAGCTAAAATTATTATTATACAGGATTTATATAGCGCCAACAGTTTACGCAGCGCTTTACAACATGAGGGTAGACAGTACAAATACAATACACTTAAATAGAGGAGGAATCAGAGGGCCCTGCTCATTAGAGCTTACAATCTAAGAGGGAAGGTCAAGAGATACAAGAGGTAATAACTGTGGGTTGATGTGCTGATGGAGAAGATAAATGTACAGTTGTTAGGTGGGAGCTAGATAGGCTTCTCTGAAGAGATGAGTTTTCAGGGATCGTCTGAAGGTGGACAAAGTAGGAGAAAGTCTAACAGATTGGGGTAGAGCATTCCAGAGGATGGGAGAGGCTCTGGCGAAGTCCTGGAGGCGAGCGTGGGATAAGCTGACAAGGGAGCTAGAGAACAGGAGGTCTTGGGAGGAGCGAAGAGATCGATTTGGTTGGTATTTTGAGACTAGGTTAGTGATGTGGCTGGGGGCCAGGTTGTGGCTAGCTTTATAGGTTGTTGTCAGTATCTTGAATTTAATTTGTTGGTTGAGTGGCAGTTAAAGGAGGGATTGACATAGGGGTGTAGCAGACACTGAGCATTTTTTAAGGTGGATGAGCCTAGGGGCAGCGTTCATAATGGACTGAAGTGGGGATAGCCTATTTAGAGGTAAGCCAGTGAGGGGGGAGTTGCAGTAGTTGAGGCAAGAGATGACCAGGGAGTGGATTAGAAGCTTTGTGGTGTAATTGGTTAGGAAGGGGCGTATCTTGGAGATGTTGCGGAGGTTGAGGTGGCAAATTTTGGATAGCGTTTGGATGTGGGGCCGAAAGGTTAGTTCGGAGTCCAGGATTACACCTAGGACCTTGGCGTGGGGGGACGGGTTGATAGTTGAGCCATTGATTTTGACAGAGAAATCTGGGGAAGTGGCACGAGGGGGAGGAAATATCATAAGCTCAGTTTTGGATAGGTTGAGTTTGAGGAAGTGATGTGACATCCAGGCTGATATGTCTGTTAGTAAGTTGGTAATGCGTGAGGAGACAGATGGAGAGAGCTGGGGGGTGGAGAGATAGATTTGTGTGTCATCAGCATAGAGATGATACTGGGAGGCAATCAACTGACCCAGGGAGGCGGTGTCAATTGAGAAAAGGAGAGGTCCAAGAACAGAACCTTGGGGGACACCGACAGAGAAAGGAAGAGGAGAGGAGGAAGTAGAGTTGTAAGTGACATTGAAGGAGCGGTGGGATAGGTAGGATCAGAACCAGTGAAGAGTACAGTCACGGAGACCAAAGGAGTGGAGTTTTTTGAAGAGGAGGGGGTGGTCCACTGTGTCAAAGGCAGCAGAGAGGTCCAGGAGGAGTAGTACAGAATAGAGTCCGTTGGTTTAAGATGTTAGTAGGTCATTTGTGAGTTTAAGGAGAGCAGTTTCCATGGAGTGTTGAGGGCGAAATCTGGACTGAAGGGGATCAAGAAGTTTGTTCATGGTCAGATGGTCACTCAGTCGATAAAATAACAGGATAAGGATTTTTTTTAAGTGTCAGTGTGAGGTACCTTTGACGAGAGGAATTTGAGTGTTTACTGGATGATTGTAGAATTTGGTTGCCTGAGATAAGACATGATGAGGAGGACCTGGAGAGACGACGGAAACTGTGTCACCTGGTGGGGGAGGAGAAGTTTTTTGAGGTGAGGAAACCAGAGGCACTGACATGAGAAGTGACCAAGACTAGGATGGATAGGGTGGCGAGGAAGTTACAGTGAATGTTGAGATGAAGGAGGAGAGGAGAAGGAAAGAGACAGCCACAGGGGGTTCCAAGACAAGAACCTGG
>BLSH010437121.1:1059449-1082488 GCA_018402905.1 Glandirana rugosa
GTTAGGAAGGGGCGTATCTTGGAGATGTTGCGGAGGTTGAGGTGGCAAATTTTGGATAGCGTTTGGATGTGGGGCCGAAAGGTTAGTTCGGAGTCCAGGATTACACCTAGGACCTTGGCGTGGGGGGACGGGTTGATAGTTGAGCCATTGATTTTGACAGAGAAATCTGGGGAAGTGGCACGAGGGGGAGGAAATATCATAAGCTCAGTTTTGGATAGGTTGAGTTTGAGGAAGTGATGTGACATCCAGGCTGATATGTCTGTTAGTAAGTTGGTAATGCGTGAGGAGACAGATGGAGAGAGCTGGGGGGTGGAGAGATAGATTTGTGTGTCATCAGCATAGAGATGATACTGAAAGCCATGGGAGGCAATCAACTGACCCAGGGAGGCGGTGTCGATTGAGAAAAGGAGAGGTCCAAGAACAGAACCTTGGGGGACACCGACAGAGAAAGGAAGAGGAGAGGAGGAAGTAGAGTTGTAAGTGACATTGAAGGAGCGGTGGGATAGGTAGGATCAGAACCAGTGAAGAGTACAGTCACGGAGACCAAAGGAGTGGAGTTTTTTGAAGAGGAGGGGGTGGTCCACTGTGTCAAAGGCAGCAGAGAGGTCCAGGAGCAGTAGTACAGAATAGAGTCCGTTGGTTTAAGATGTTAGTAGGTCATTTGTGAGTTTAAGGAGAGCAGTTTCCGTGGAGTGTTGAGGGCGAAATCTGGACTGAAGGGGATCAAGAAGTTTGTTCATGGTCAGATGGTCACTCAGTCGATAAAATAACAGGATAAGGATTTTTTTTAAGTGTCAGTTATTTTCAGTCCAATGAGTTTTGAAAATTACAGTTTCCTTAAAAAAAAAGAAGATCCTTATCCTTGTGTACAGCTTCCTTAAAATGGAGTTAAGTACTGCACATATAGCATTAGAACATTAAAAATAAGTGCCTATACCCTGTTTAAAATCTGGTAATACACTGTCTCACCCTGCTCTGCCCATGCTCAGTTAAAGCACCATGTCAAATTTGTAGAGGCCGATCTGCTGACAGCCTGAAGATTTACTGCTGTTTAGGGGCCCTGGGCTTCAGCAAAATGGCAGCCTCCAGCAAGAAGATACAGGAACAATGCTGGTGACAATTTACAGCACACACTAATTTTGGTAGCATAATTATTAATGTGCAATGTGTGTTTCTTGCTAAAGAACGTTATATATATATATATCAAGATGTTATGGGTAAAATTCTGCTTTAATAAAGCCTAAGGGCCATGGCACATGATCCTGTCACTGGCAAAAACTTGCCAACAACATAATCACTAAAAACAACAAAAAATGACTCATCTTTCTCTATGTGTTACGTATTCTCTAGCCGAAAGATGAGTAAATGTAAGTTGTCTCTCGCCATCTTAAGGCCCGTACACACGGTACAACAATTGGCCAACAATAGTTGTCCAACAGCCTGTTAGCCGATAATCTGACCATTAGTATGCACGATCCAACAGCCAATTTCCAATTGTTGGCCAACAGAAGTTGGCTGACAAGACTAGAAAACTTTTGTTGGCCAACAAGGCATTGGCCAATTGTTGGCTTGTGTGTACAGAAGTTGGACAAACACGCATTCTCGGAATCCAGGAAGTGTTCGGTCGTGTAAACCTGTGTTCATAATTTACAAATCACATTCACCTTAACCTCCTCGTTATACGCTTGTAACACGTCACTACGTTCGGCTTTGTTGGCCGATTACTTGACTACCATCAGTACACTAGACTAAACCGCCAACAGGCAATTTGGACAAAAGTTGGATGTTCGGTTGGCCAACAATCTGTGTGTGTGTATGAGGCTTTAGTCATCCAGCCAGCAAGGAAACAATACATGGAAACAAAAGAGAGGGGGGTGGGGGAGTTTGGACTTTAAATGAAGCCATGACATGGTAGGGTCACACGCTTCCGTTCCTGCACTTGATAAAGTGTTATGAAACAAATGGGGGGAATAGGACTTTAAATGACACAAATATTGGGAATAGTGTATTTGATGCATATTGATACAAACATTTAGTTAATATAGTACACAAGTAAATTAATACATATACAGACAATCAAGGAAATTGATGATACAATGGTTGTACAGTGTAATGATATAAAAGTTTATATTAGCATAGTAGAAAATGCCCCAATCCATTAAGGTCATATAAATACATGATTATATACAGGTACTAAATCTGCAAGGTCCATGACCTCACTATTTCCTATAAAAAGGTATTCCGGTAGGAATAATCAGTGAAGAGTACTCATTATAAGGCAATTTACAGGAGCTGGTAGCTCTACGCGCTTCGTGACTTGTCGTCACTCACATACATGAAAACAGGTGAGTGTTTCTCTACCAGTCACATGCCAAAATAAAATGAGCAAGTAACACATGCCTAAGAGTTTAGTGAATTCAGCCTATTATCTTATTATTGAATAGCAGTGTGTGAACTGGAACCAGGAAAAATATTGTTTCAGAAATCAATGTTCTTATTTTTAAGATTTCCATTTTTTTCTCCAGCTCTGGAAAGCTAAAAATTGTGATCCATTTGGTTGCTATAGGCAACAGCTGAAATTTCCTTTGTCAAAAATATTAGCCCTGGTGCATTTCTGTACATCATGTGTGTACACATGTCTGTCACACGCAACCATCTGTCAATGTGTTATATGTACAAACTGAGCTGCCAACCATCTATCTGTCACTATGCTTAATATACACACAGCAATCTGTCACTTACATTCATCTTCATTTATGTGCATATTCCTATTTTCAGAAACATTTATCTGCCAGGGACATCCTTTTACCAGCAAATTGATAAAGGCATGCTGCTCTTGGTCAAGGTTAATCTGAAGGTGCACGGTACTATTGGCCATCGGATGGGACTAGTATTCATTTTACTCACATTTAATGCTGTTTGTATACTTACATGTACCAGGAGTGCTTCTGTATGTTTTCTAACTGCAAGGGAAAAAGAAAAAAAACTAATGCACACTGTTGCAGAGTCTAAATAAGAAAAAGGAAAAACAGAACCAATCAAGACTTTTCGGGTTCCTTTACACCACCATGCATGCTAAAATGTGTACGTGCTGTTACAGAGGAACTTGAGTGCCATTCCATCTCATGCATTCCATGAGGACTGTGGTTAGGGCCTGGCAACTCCTTGCATGAAACTACTTAAGGGCGCCATTCAAGTGGTCTCCTGTCACCCCACTGTGGTTTAATCTATTATTACTGGAATTTCGGACTGTCCCTGATCCATGGGTTCGGGCACTCAAAGATATAAAAACACTTGAACATATTTGAGAGGGGGGTACTCTAAGGTACTTTAATAATTTAAGACAGCGATATGGTCTACCCAATTCTCACTTTTTTTAGATACCTGCAACTATGCTATGCCTTCTTCTCTCAATTTGGATCTACACCCTTTAACCTGATACAGACTGATTTGGAGTCCCTGCTGTGTGAAGATTCATTGGTCAAGCCTCTTTCCAATTTATAAAGCTTTATTGCCTTCAGTCCATGTAGAACTGGAAGGCCTAAATGCTAAATGGCGGGCGGATGTTCCAGACATGGATGAGGAGGATTTGGAAGAAATCTGGGAATACCCTTTTGTGGAATTAGTAGCCATTAAGGATCGGTTAAACCAGCTCAAATTACTACACTGTGCTTACCTTACGCCCCAACGCATGAATAAAATTGATCCAGGTGCTTATCTCCATTGCTGGAAGCGTATGGTTGCCGATTTCCCACACATGTTCTGGTTCTGCCCTAACATGCACCATTTTTGGGGCAAAGTCACCTAGTTCATTGCCACCTTGACCACTATACCTAACCGCAGTCTATTGATATCTGCCCGCTCAGTCTGGTGGGCTCTTTAGCTTTCCTTCGGACAACCAAAACTCTTCTTGGTTTACTCCTATTTTACGCAAGAAAGGCCATAGTCTTAAAATAGAAATCCCCTGATGCTCCCTCCTTGGATTTTTGAAAAGCCCTGGTGAATACCTCTATACCCCTTATATAAAGCTACCTATGACTCCCAGGAATGTCCAGCTAAATGTATTAAGGTATGGAATATTTGGACAGAATCCCTACATGCAAATGCATCACAATATATCTGTTATACATTTTGCCCCCCTGATGTAACTAACTCTGTGTTTTGGAACAAGGGCCTGTGGTCTAGACTTTCATTCTTTCTCTCTTTTAACCTGTCATGTGAGAGCATATAAACCCCTATTGTTTAGTCCTTTTCTTTCAGTTAGGGATAGCTGGAATGTTGGAGACAGATACTTTTACTCTGGACTTCTCCTTCATTCTGTGGCACATTGGTTGTTATGTTGCTTTAGTAGGTTTATGCAACCTGTGTTTATGTGTATTTCGAGCCAGGGAATGCCCAGAGGCTCTGTTTTGTGTGCCTTTCTCTTCATAATCAATAAATAGAATTTATACAAAAAAAAAAAGTGTAGTATTACAGTACATTTGAATTATTAATTATTGTATGATTTTATAGTGATGGGACATTGAAAAGTTTATTATTAATTATAGAGAAGGGGTGGGATTAGATACGTTTGTACTTCCCATTCCTTTTTGGATATGTAAACTAAATCATTTTTTATAGGTTTTCTTTTTTGTCTTGTTTTGTAACTAGTTTTTTTGTGATTGTCTACTACTGAATGATTACTTCTTTTGTTTTGTATGTTTTTTTTTTTTTTTTTTACAGGTTCGTAAAACTAACTAACTTGCAATCACTGCAGAATTTCTATAGCGGCACATGCCCTCCACCATCTAGAGCAGTCTTTTTCAACCAGGGTGCCCTGAGGTTTCTTCAGGGGTGCCTTGGCAAAAAGCCTAAAAATTGGCCCAAGATTGTATACAAGCCGGTGGGTGGATGAAGCCTGTCTTTTAGTTACACAAAGCCACACATTTTCATTGTACACCATTATAACCTTCTAGCCACCAGCATCCTAACAACCAATGACCCTCCCCTGCCCCTCTCTGACAGAGCTGGGGTCACATTAGCTGAGTCATGGAGAAAAACTGAGGGAGAAGAGAAACACTTGAATACTAATCAGTACCAGTTTGCAAGAGTGTATTTGCTTTCGAAGAATAAATTGCCTTTAACGTTGGGTGTCCTACGTGTATTGATGTTGCATTGTGTAAAACTATTTGAATCGTTTTTACATTTTAGAATGGGGCGCCTAAAAACTGTCCATAATTTTGCAGAGGGCCTCCAGATTGTTCATCATTTTTAAGGGTGCCTTGACTGAAAAAAGGTTGAGAAACACTGCTCTAAAGTCTGAGGGCATAGGCAGCTGCTCTAATTTGGTTGTTCTTACAGTCCTCCATTTTAGAGGTTTAAAAGGTGCTAACATTTTTATTTCAGGAATAGGTATATTGATGCTATGCACATATTTTTTATTTCTCACCGTCAGTCTCTTCAAGGGATCCACCTCAATCATCCCGCAGAGGAGATTCTGACAATCTGGGGGAATAAAATGTGGCATATGGAAGACCCCTCGTTTGACCTTCTCCAGTAGCTGCCTCAGGTTGTCATCATCAAATGGTAAAGCACCCTGCAGCAAGATATCAGTTAGTTTTCTATCATATTAAATCCGAGTTATTGGCCTAGAGGAAGTATCAGTCTCACCACAAGCAAAGCGAATAAGATAACGCCACAACTCCAGATGTCAGCCTTTCTTCCATCATATTTCTCACCCTGTGCAGGATGTAGAGGGTTAAAAAAAGTTCTTAAAATCCTATATTACAAAGAAAGGCAGCATGTAATACTTACCCTGATAACCTCCGGACAGGCATAGTGTGGAGACCTACAGAGTGCAAAAAGAGAAAAGTAGATACCATAAAAGGTACAGGTCATTTATGAAAGCACTCAATGAGTATTGCTAAAGGCTAGCATGGATGTGAATGCACAATATATGTAAAGTCCTGCATAAATTGTCAGCACTATATAAATACCTGTCATAAAATAATAAACATTCAAATTTATGCATCTCTCTACAACTGTCTGATACCAATCATAGTTTTGGAGAGACAGGGGAGACTGACATTTTTGTCAACACAGAGAAGTGTTACACAGACAGCAGCAGTAAACTGAATAAGACTTGCTTCACATTACTATGGGTCGTAAACAAACACAAATACCATTCTTTAGCAGACGTGTTGGGTGCTGCGGTGTATTTTCACGAGCACTGAACCACATGGTACCACACCATTATGCAGCCTGGTGCAACATAGGGTTGCCACCTCATCCCTTTAAACCCGAACACATATGAATTACACAGGTTCTGAGGCTGACTTAATGCAGATAAGGCATCAAGTGAGTTTAATTACCACATTAATCAGCCACAGAACCTGTGAAATTAATATGAGTTTGGTTTTAAAGGGATGAGGTGGCAACCCTAGTAGGGTTGCCACCTCATCCCTTTAAACCCGAACACATATGAATTACACAGGCTCTGAGGCTAATTTAATGCAGATAAAGCACCAAGTGAGTTTAATTACTACCTTAATCAGCCACAGAACCCGTGTAATTCATATGTGTTCAGTTTTAAAGGGATGAGGTGGCAACCCTAAACCCTAGTGCAATCCAATTTAAAAAAAAATGGCCAGGGACTTATTTCCCTGTGTTTCTGCAGGTAGTGTAGCCCATTGAAATGAATGGCTGCATACATGAAGGTCGCAGGCCGCACAGATCTGAACAGGGCCTAAAAATCAGATTTCATGTAAACTGTTCATTCTGAGTTTATGAGTCTGAACTTTCCAAAATCTTCCTCCCACCTGTATATCTGATATTTCCTCTCACTCCCCAACCATGACTGCTAGTGAGAAGTTGTCAAGTATCTCTCACATAAAGGGTGTCAACATACGCTTCTATTTATTGCAAAATGATAACATTATTTACTTGGAACACAACCCAGTAGTACACAGGGATTGATTTGCTAAAGGCAAATAGACTGTGCACTTTTCAAAATGTAGTTGCATTCTGCAAATGCAGTTGCTCCAGAGCTTAGTAAATGAACTGAAGCTCTGCTGAGTTTAATCATCATTCATGTGCAAGCAAAAATGCTGTTTAAAATTTTCCTTGCATGCCATTGGGTACTCATTGCAAAGTGAAGCTTTACCTCATTTACTAATCTCTGGAGAAACTGCACTTGCATAGTGCGATTGCACTTTGCAAAATGCAGTTTATTTGCCTTTAGTAAATCAACCCTACTGTGTAGCACACGGTTTCTCGACCAAAGTTCCGTGGAACCCTAGGGTTCCTCCAGAGGTTGCTAGGGGTTCCTTGGTCAATTTCCACCTCTCAGATAAATTCCCAATAATACCATTGATCTTTTTAGCTATCTGTAAGGGGGTAATTCTTCCCAATGACCACAAGTGTAAGGAGCATTCTTCCCATTGACCATCACACTAATGTATCATGAGTTGTAGATTTTTAATTTTTAGCAGGGGTTCCCCGAGACCGGAGAATTATTTCACAGGGTTCCTTGGTGTTGAAAAGCTTGAGAAAGGCTGGTGTAGCAGGTTCTAAGCCACACCACTGGCATGCTTTACAGTTCCACCAGGTGTCCCCACTGAGGCCAACGCAGGAAGTTATTCTTTTGCAGCACCATGTGTACAAAGTTTTCCCATTAGTTCTGAGTCAAGCCTGGGAGGGTACACCAAAATTGCATTTATATTTTAATTATCTGAAATCAGATTTTTTTCAGGGATACACTGGTCTGGAAAACTCTCCTCCCCCAGCCCTCCCAGCCTCCACACAGGGAACACAGTTAACCCCTTGATCGCGCCTAGTGTTAACCCCTTCCCTGCCAGTGACATTTATACAGTAATCAGTGGCTATTTAAAGCTTTGATCGCTGTATAAATGTCAGTGGTCCCAGAAAAGTGCCAAAAGTGTCCGATATGTCCGCCGCAATGTCGCAATCCCGCTAAAAATCGCAGATCGCTGCCATTACTAGTAAAAAAATGTAAAAAGATAAAAACGTCATAAATCAATTCTCATGGTTAGTAGAAGCTATAACTTTTGCGCAAACCGATCCAATATATGCTTATTGGAATTTTTTTTACCAAAAATATGAGGAAGAATATATATCGGCCTAAACTGATGAATACATTTGTTTTTTTATATTTTTCTTTTGGATATGTATTCTAGTAAAAAGTATATATTTTTTTTTTCTTCAAAATGGTCTCTCTGTTTGTTTATAGCGCAAAAAAATAAAAACCACAGAGGTGATCAAATACCACCAAAAGAAAGCTCTATTTGTGGGAAAAAAATCATGTCAATTTTGTTTGGGTACAACGTTGCACGACTGCACAATTGTCAGTTAAAGCTACGCAGTGCTGAATCGCAAAAAGTGCTCTGGTAAATCCTTCCGGGGATGATGTGGTTAATATCCACTTTATCAGAAGCATCAAAATGTTTTTATATGTCATCACTTCTCACATTTGTATGTGTGCTAGTACAATAAAACTGCAGTATGCAGCATTGCAGCACACATAAATGTCCATATGTGAACTTATCCTTTAACCATAACAGGAAATAAATCAGATGCTTAGTTTGTGATTTGTAGGCATCTGAGCTGCAATACAATTTGATGTGAATGGAAACATGAAAGTTACTGTTGTTAAAGTGATACTAAAGGTTGTTTTTTAAAAAAAATAACAAACATGTCGTACTTACCTGCTCTGTGCAAGGGTTTGGCACAGAACGGCCCTAATCCTCCTTTTTCTGGGGTCCCCCAACGGTGCGCCTGGCTCCTCCTCTTCATCGGGTGCCCCCTTGGAGAAGCGCTTTCCCTGGGGGCACCTGTGCGGGTGCGCTCCTGAGTCCTGCTGCTGCGTCCATTGACACAGACAGCAGGACTCTGCCCCTCCCACCGGCTCCCGTGTCACTGGATTTGATTGACAGCAGCGGAAGCCAGTGGGGCTGCTGCATTACAGGAGGTTTTTCACCTTAATGAAATGCATTAAGGTGAAAACCTTGATACTTTACAACCCCTTTAAGTAAAAAAATGAACAGATATTGAGCCTGCAAAGAAAAGCTCTTTTCTCATAAGCTGACTTTTAAAGATAATCTTGCTCCATCGAATGGAGGCATGTCAGATTCCTTGCCCCCCACAAAGCTTGTTGGTTCCCTCAGTGAGCCCCTAACTCACTACAGAAAACGAGCTACAGAGCTTAATGGGGGACCAATTATCTGACACAACTGAAAGGCTTGGATAAACAATGGTTTTCAGCTAGATGATCTTTCAATATTGGCAGCATAGTGAGGATGGCAGGACAATTAAGCATTAAGGAACTAAACTTAAAACTAGATTTTTTTTTCAATTTGAATAGCATGCGGGAGGGTTAAAATCCCCATGAGTTTTTTTAGTTTTGTTTTTGCCACTTCCTGTCCTATAGCCAAAACAGGAAGTGAGAGGAAATCCCTCCAAAGTGGAGGATTCCTGGTTGTCACCAAGGTCAAAACAACTTCCTATTGTAAAGTTCCCCCCTCCCATTGGAAAGTTCCTGTTCTGTTGACAACCCAAAATGTGGGATTTTTCTTCACTTTCACTAGGCCAAATACAAAGTGAACCTCCCTAACTGGGGCAAAAACAGGGAAAAAAAACAGACAAGTGTTCAAAATTTCCCATTTTAAGAACTTTCATTCAACTTTCTAATTATTTGTTTTTGACTACAGTGATGAGAAATTTCGAAGGAGCAGGATGGAAATTTTTTCTCGAACCGAACACAGCGTATGTGTTTTTTGTTCAGTAAAGTTCATTCATTCCAAAATCAAAATTTAAAAAGCAAATAAGATTTTAAAGAACTTTTGAGCATCATTCATCAAGTTTTCTAATGGACTGAGAACTTTCATACAAAATTGTGTTTGAATGTTCGTGGAAATGTTCGCTCAAAAATCTTACTAGTGTATGGTGAGTTTTATAGATGGTCTCCATAAGCTCTGGACGTGGTAAATCCAAATCTTGTCTTTAAGGCCTCATACACACGGACGTTTTTTGACGCCGGCGTTTTCTGGCGTTTTTTGCAGCTCTCCATGTTAGTCAATGGCCCCATAAAAACGTCAGCGTTTCTGAGCTGTAGGTGGCGTCGGCGTTAGTGAGCAGAAAGTAGAACCCATGGCCATCGCGTTCTGAGGCTGTAACGTTTTGACGTTATTTGACGCCGACGCCACAATATGCCAACAAACGCCAACAAACGCCACCTAATATTGTACCGGCGTTTCCTGGCGTTTTTTGACGCCGACGTTTTTAGGTTGAAAAATAGCAGAGGGATGATTTTTTTAAAAAAACGCCTATTGACGCCGACGCTCACTAACGCTCAAAAACGCCAATGCATAATGCCGAAAAACGTCGACTTTTTTTCCTTGACGTCGGACCCGACGTTTTGTTTATTTTTTTAGATACGCCCGTGTGTATGAGGCCTTAATGTTCTAGACATTGGATCTTATGTAGGAAAATATAGTGCCCTAAGGAAACCTCTGCTGCCCACAACAATGAATCAGTTTGCCTCATTCATACCCAGCATCAGATAAGAATATGACCGAGTGAGATTGGCAACACAAACGTATCTGTTTCAGATACTTTTAGGGCCAGTTCACACCATAGAAACGCAGTCTGGATGCGTTCCGGATGCTTTTCTGCATGCACGTTTTTGACACGTTTCCGGTCCATTCCGGTGCGTTTTTGATGCAGTCCAGTGCAGTTTTTTCCTCCTTTTTTTTCTTAGGATATGTGCATTCCAGTGCGTTTTTGGTGCATGCAGGTGCATTCCAGTGCATTTTTGGTGCATGTAGGTGCGTTCCGGTGCGTTTTTGATGCGTTTTACCGCGTTCCAGTACAGTTCAGTGCATGAAAAATGCAGCATGTTCTACTTTTTTTTCTGGAGCTGGAACTGACTGCACTGGTGTGAACTATGCCATTGGAAACCATATAACCTACTTTCCATGCGTTTTTGATGCAGAATAAAAACATACTGGACTGCATGTGGTGTGAACTGGCCCTTATTCATGAGACTGTCCACCCAATTACCCAATCTATGCAACTGTTCTCCATGAGTTAAAGATACCGGGCATAATACGTGTATTTGACAAAAGAATTGTCTGTATTGTCCACATCATTATTCCAACCCTTCTTTATTAATACACCTAGCCTAGGGGTTAGTTATTTCCTGCACACCTCCATTGTCCCAAATTTTGATGAACTAAATTTCTGAAAAAGTATTTATTTAGCACAGATCATGCACATTTTGTGTGATATTTCACACTTTTGGAATTTTTGAATATTTGGTGCACTAGTTGCATCTTTCCATTCAAACCCTTCAATATAAAGAATTATTTTGATTAGTATCGGCCGCTCCATTAGGGGCGCAAGGGCACCCCCCCCCCCTAATCCATGTGCCGGGTCCCTAAGATACATGCAGGGCAGGGCGCTAGACGCATGGATTTCAATGGGGTTTTTGTTTTTTTTGAAGCACGTGATTAGAGCCTGAAGCTCTAATTGGCTTAAAAAAAGGGTGGGCTCGGGGCGCAGAGCATTGTGCCCTGAGCCCACCCAGTTGAGCAACAATAGCGAATTAATATTCGCTATTGTCTTCCTGCTCCTCCTCCTGGCCAATCAGGAAGTTAAGACCTGATTGGCTGAGAGGAGAAGAGACCATATTGGCCGGGAGCAGGGGGGAAGCACAGAGGAGGAGATGCAGGGGGAAGCTGCCTGCGACCTGGATGAGGTACGTGCGGGGCTGATGGGCAGATGAGCGACCGAGGGGGGTGTTTGTTTGTCAATCGAATGACCAATGGGGGGGGTCGGTCAAAAAATAGAGCATTAGCCACCACTGATTTTGATCATTCCATAAAACAGTGTTCAGTAAGCCAAATAGAGGGCTTACCATCAATAGTTTATTGGGCCCACAGTCTTCAGAAGCTATGTTGAATCTATGCATGGTTTACATACCCACAGCTGGTCTCCAGCAGGCTGTCTCCGACCTGCAGAGAGGCCATCCCAAAATCTGCTATTCGGATGTTATTCTTCTCATCCAGAAGTAGGTTCTCAGGTTTTAGATCTCTATGACTGGTGAGCAAGGAAACATGTACAGAAAGTGTATGAGCAACAAGAAAATAAAGCCGGTAAGAAACGATACAGATTAATGGAAGTCAAAAGTTATATACACTACAAATTAAGAGCCTGTGTAGAAGAGCTTAAAATGCATTGATGCCAACTGTCCCAGATTTCCCAGGACAGTTTCACATCTATGTGCTTTGTCCCCATGATACTGTATCTGGGACTATGATCTTAGACGTGTCTCAAGCTAATGTTAAACTTTTGCCATTGACACAAGCACCAAGCCTGTCAACACATGCCCTATTTACCATATAGAAAGGCTATCTTCAGACCTTTGCCTTTTTGTAACATATATTTACCATGAGTTGATGCATTAGGTATTGAGGCACAGCAGTTTGTGCAATGTCATTCATTAAGACTGGCATCCCAATGCACAAATTTAGTGGCAGACAATGCACCCATGCTGTAGTGCACAAGGATACATGGTCTGTGTGTAAGGCTACATTACAAAAAAGGGGTCATTTCTGTTTTTTCGGCAGTTGAGGTGCATTGGCAGCCCATGTGAATATCACTCCAGTTTTACCATCTGGAAGTTCAGAAATGAGAGTAGGAACAGGCAGATCAGTTGCTGTATACTCAGTAAGGCCCCTTTTACATGAGTGGAAAAGGATTGGTAAAAAACAGGCGGTTGTTCAGCATTTTTACCCCCCCCCCCCAGCTCTCACCTTAAAGTGGTAGTAAAGATTTACATATACAGTGAGGGAAAAAAGTATTTGATCCCCTGCTGATGTTGTATGTTTGCCCACTGACAAAGAAATGATCAGTCTATAATTTTAATGGTGGATTTATTTTAACAGTGAGAGACAGAATAACAACAGAAATATCCAGAAAAATGCATTTAAAAAAAGTTATACATTGATTTGCATTTTAACAAGTGAAATAAGTATTTGACCCCTTTGCAAAACGTGACTTAATACTTGGTGGCAAAATCCTTGTTGGCAATCACAGAGGTCAGACGTTTCTTGTAGTTGGCCACCAGGTTTGCACGAATCTCAGGAGGGATTTTGTCCCATTCCTTTTTGCAGATCCTCTGCAAGTCATTAAGGCTTCGAGGTTGACGTTTGGTAACTCGAACCTTCAGCTCCCTCCAGGGGCGTAACGATAGGGGTTGCAGGGGTTGCAATTGCAACCGGGCCCCATGGTCCAGGGGGCCCATGTGCCTCCCTTGTACACCTGAATAGGAGGGATGGCGGGGGTGGCATTTAGAGGACCCAATCTCCTCCATTTTCCTCTATCCAGTTTACTTGTCTTCTGCTGTTCCCAGGGCCCCTGTGTGCTTCCCTGGTCCCCCTGGGGCCTGCTGCAGAACTTGTGAAAGGGCCCCACTGCAGTATCATAATAAAGAGACCCATGATAGGCGTAAAGGGCCCCAGGATCAGTGGGAAGAGGAAAGGGCCCTGGCCAGGGGTCAGGGGGCCCTTCATAATTTCTTGCACTGGGGCCCTGAAGGTTCTAGTTACGCCTCTGGCTCCCTCCACATATTTTCTATGGGATTAAGGTCTGGAGACTGGCTAAGCCACTCCAGGACCTTAATGTGCTTCTTATTGAGTCACTCTTTTGTGGCCTTGGCTGTGTGTTTTGGGTCATTGTTATGCTGGAATACCCTTCCACTAATTATTTTCAATGCCCTGGCTGAGGGAAGGAGGTTCTCACCCAAGATTTGACAGTACATGGCCCCGTCCATTGTCCCTTTGATACAGTGAAGTTGTCCTGTCCCCTTAGCATAAAAACACCCCCAAAGCATAATGTTTCCAATCTCCATGTTTGATGTGGGGATTGTGTTTTTAAGGGCCATAGACAGCATTCCTCCTCCTATCTCTGTGGTCTATATGTAGTAATTAAGCCTTTTTGCCTATAAATTACCAGGATTGCCTGAAGAAGCAGTTGTTGAAACACGTAGCGAACCTGGTGTGATTAAAGTAATGATCTATGAAGGGACCCTGATCCATTGTCTGGGAATCAGGTCCCCTCTACTCACGCAATGACCATAGTATTATACATTTGTTTATATGTTTCTATATGTTATGGATTTGTATGAGGTTATGTAATAAATATTGATTTTACTCAAATCCACTGTTGTGCTTTCCTATTTGGGAATTCCTAGTGACAATCTTAAAAGTCCAATTTCCGTCCTCCTCTTCTGATTTTTGTGTATTTTTACACAGGGATGTGGTATCACGACCAGCAGAATCCGCCTCTAACTTTCTCTATAGCATTCCTCCTCCTCCAAACACAGCGAGTTGAGTTGATGCCAAAGAGCTCGATTTTGGTCTCATCTGACCACAGCACTTTCACCCGGTTGTGCTCTGAATCATTCAAATGTTCATTAGCGAACTTCAGGCGGGCCTGTGCATGTGCTTTCTTGAGCAGGGGGACCTTGCGGATGCTGAAGGATTTCAGTCCTTTACGGCGTAGTGTGCTACCAATTGTTTTCTTGGTGACTATGGTCCTAGCTGCCTTGAGATCATTGACAAGATTCTCCTGTGTAGTTCTGGGCTGACTCCTCAACGTTCTCATGATCATTGAAACTCCATGAGGTGAGATCTTGCATGGAGCCCCAGACCGAGGGAGATTGACAGTTATTTTGTGTTTCTTCAATTTGCGAATAATTGCACCAACTGTTGTCACCCTCTCACCAAGCTGCTTGGCGATGGTCCTGTAGCCCATTCCAGCCTTGTGTAGGTCTACAATCTTGTCCCTAACATCCTTTGACAGCTCTCTGGTCTTGGCCATGGTGGAGAGATTGTAATCTGATTGATTGCTTCTGTGGACAGGTGTCTTTTATACAGTTAACAAGCTGAGATTAGGAGCACTCCCTTTGCAAGAGTGCTCCTAATCTGAGCTCATTACCTGTATAGAAGACACCTGGGATCCAGAAATCTTGCTGCTGGGGAACAAATACTTATTTCACTCATTAAAATGCAAATCAATTTATAATTTTTTGAAATGCGTTTTTCTGGATATTTTTGTTGTTATTCTGTCTCTCACTGTTAAAATAAACCTACCATTAAATATATAGACTGGTCATTTCTTTGTCAGTGGGTGAGCATACAACATCAGCAGGGGATCAAATACTTTTTTCCCTCCCTCACTGTACCCAGAGAAGTGTCTGTCCTCAGGTAATACACAGAGATAAAACAAATCCTCAGACATAAATTGTACCTGTATATCTACAGTCATCTTTCCTCTACATCCAAAGTGCATAATTTACACAGGATCTCTCAGCTCTGAAAGACTGGGGGCGGAGAGCTGGAGTTACATCAGCGAGGAGAGCTCTGAGAGCTGATTGGAGGGAAGGGACACACCCCCTTCACACAGAGCACAAGTACAGAGCTGAGGCTGTCAATCAGCTGGAGATCGCTCCCCTGTCACCATTTTTCTCTTGGTGTCAGGAAAACTTGAGTTTGGTCAGAAGTGACTAATGCTTATAGCAGAGGAACAAAGCAGCTGATAGAAATTACACTTAATGCTCTGGATTGAGACAAGCACACATTATAGAGGGATATGCTTTGTTCATATTTCATGTCTGAGGCTTACAACCACTTTAAGCTTACCATGGCAGTCAGAGGGGGTGGTACACATGCTGCAGTGCTTTCCCATTCGGCTTGTCGAGTTTGACAGATGGCACCGTCTGTCAAACTTACCCATTGGGGTAAATTAGTCAACACTGCAACCATTTTGCAGTACAGTATTTCAATACAAAATCTCCCTTGGGAATGAAAAAATAAACAGGGATCACTTTTTTAGTGGGTTATAGAGACTGCCCATGTGAAAGGGACCTTAGATATCTGCTTCAGTATAACTAGCAAAGAGATATAACCCAGTGTGTCCTTGATTGGGTCTGCTCACCAGATAGAGTGACTGTGGCAGAAATCAAGTGCTGATATGATCTGCCGGAAGAATTTTCGTGCTTCCTTTGGGGTAAGACGTCCTTTCTTCACCAGGTAGTCAAACAGTTCTCCTCCAGACACATGCTCCAAGACCAAGTACCTACGTAAAAGACGAGAAGATTCTAAAGCTCCCCGCATACTTCACAATGTGACTGCACAGTACAATCTCTTTCAGATTAACCATCAACTACGTTATGTAATTAGGGTTGCCACCTTTTCTTCAAGTCAAACCCGAACACTTTAGCAGCACACCGCAATTTTTTTTTTATAGTATAAACTATACATATATGTTGCTATTAAGTAACATTTCTAATCATATGAAGCTAATAACAAATCGCCCCCTTTACATCAGAATCCACAGAGTTCCCCTTTTACATCTGAACTCAGAGTTCCCTTTCATTGTAAGGGGGAACTCTGCAGACTCTGATGTAAGGGAGAACTCTGGGGATTCTAACATAAGGGATGCTCTGGGAACCCTGATTAAAGGGGAAACACTGAGTACTCTGATGTACAGAAAGGACTCTGATGTAAGGGGGAACACTGTGGCCTCTGGTGTAAAGGGGAACTCTGATGTAAGGGGTGCTCTGAGAACCCTGATTTACCTCTGTGTACTCACTCTGAGGAAGGAGAGAGAAGGGGGGAGACTTCAGTCACAGACAGGGATGGATGGTGAGCGCACTCACTTGGCAGTCAGCACCTCTCATCTAAATGTATCTGAGGCTGCTGGACTTCAAATTTCTGGCCCCCATTATCCTTTTCTGAGGCACAGCCTCAGGGATTGGAGTGTGGGCAGACACAGAGGGGTAAGGGCGGGAGAAAGAGGTGCAGATCGAGCCTTCTTTCCTCTCCTGTCTGTGTGTGTGTGTTTGGGGGGGGTGTTAGTGATGGCTTTGGGCAGTGTGAAAGAGAGTGTAACAGACACACTCAGCTTAGACAACTGCAGCCAGCAACTCTTATGGGAAGTCATTGTCCAGTCTGAATAATGTGTCCGGGTTTCAGGTAGTCTGAAACCCGGACACATAATTCCAAACCCGAACTGTCTGGGTGAACGGACAGGTGGCAACCCTATATGTAATACTAGGGCCTTCCTAATTAGATACTTTAGGTAGATCCTCATATAATGTGGTTTGGTAGGTTGTTATGCAAAGGCTCTAAAATATTTAAAACAATTAGAGCAGAGCCAGATTAGAGAATGAGACAATGATGTATTCCTTATAATAGAATAAAACTAGAGAGTATTTGCACTGTCACTCAGAATTATCTTCTAGAAATTAGGAATTGAGCTTTAAGGTGGATAAGCGGGATAAAACTGTCATACAACATGAATGTGTTTAGCCCATCTGTGTTATAATCTCTCCTCATTTGAGGTGTGAAGATTTTTCTGGCAAATCTAAAGGAGAGGTGTTGGCATCATATTGTATGAGACAGGCTAGTAAGTACTGATCTCATGGATGAATGCATAGATTGTAGTAATATGTGGTCAGTTAATGTGTTTAGAACTGTATCCTCTTGATGGATTACACCAGTAAGGAAATAATGTAAAATTCATGTATACTAAACTCCAGGCAAACCGCTAAATATACGGTTTCCATTTACATATATCATGTGTTTTATCTACCGGGGTATTTGTAATTCTGCCAGGAGGGGGCACCTTGTTCTCTGCTTACAGTTTAGTAATACAGTGGTCTCCCCTCCTGGTGAAGGGAGCAGTGGAACACTAATAAGTTATTAATGGTACATTTTATGTTCTCTACCCTGTTAGCATAGACCAGGGATAAGCAATTAGCGGACCTCCAGCTGTTGCAAAACTACAAGTCCCATCATGCCTCTGCCTCTGGGTGTCATGCTTGTGCCTGTCAGAGTCTTGCTATGCCTCATGGGACTTGTAGTTCTGCAACAGCTGGAGGTCCGCTAATTGCATATCCCTGGCATAGACCATGATTGGCAACCAATGCTGATTCACCCTCTCCCAGTCTAAGTGTTGCTTTGTGAGGCATAGCAGAGGCTGATATCAAAACAAATGTAGGTACTTATCAGGGGAGTAACTACAAGGATCGCAGCGGTCACAATTGCAACCCAACCCCATGCTGCCAGGGGCCTCCCTGTACACCTAGATAGGAGGGGTGGCATGAGTGGCATATAGAGTAAGCAAACCCCTCCATTTTCAACCATTGAAAGCCTGCTTCTCCTTCCTGCAGGCATTCAGCAGATGCAGGAGGAAAATGGAGGGGATCAGTTTCTCTACATGACGTCCCCCACCACCCCTCCTATCCAGGTCCTGCTGCCTCCCTGTGTCCTCTCTTGACCCCCACAGAGCTGCAGGTTTTCCTACCTCCTCCCCCTTCCGGTGTAGCGTTGTTTATTGAAACCCCACACAAATGAAAACCGAAAGTGACGTTCCGTCGCCGCCATATTGCTACAACCCCATCGTCCACACTAAGGATACAGACAGAAGGCGGCAAGCGGGCATCTTATTACACCCACTGGATTTCACATTTATTTTTAACAGTAAACGGAGCTTACATACTGAAATACATTATATAGAAATACGTTACACTGTTTTCATGTTATATTTTAAAAGCAGCGGCAAGCCTGGTGATCTCACAGCTTAGGAAATATAACATGAAAACCGTGTCATGTATTTCTGTATAATGTATTTCAGTATGTAAGCTCCGTTTACTGTTAAAAATAAATGTGTAATCAAAAACTATAGTGGGTGTAATAAGTAGAGTTGAGCGAACACCTGGACGTTCGGGTTCGGAGTGTCCGAATGAACTTTGGGAAAAAGTCCGGGTTCGGCAACGAACGTTGCCCGAATGTTATCCCGGACCCAGAACCCCATTATAGTCAATGGGGACCCGAACTTTTAGGCACAAAAATGGCTGTAACAAAGTCCTGGCAAGTGCTAGAGGGCTGCAAAAGGAAGTAAAATTGGGGGAAAGAGTAGGGCAAGTGCCCTTCAAAAAAATGGGGATAGGGAAAATAAATTAAAATCAAATAAACTAGGAGATGATTTTTGAACAATAATGTGTCACTTACAGCTGCAGCTAAAACCTCTCCCTTTTAGAACTAGGAGATGATTTTTGAACAATAATCTGTCCCTCTAAGCAGAAGCCTCTACCTAGTGCAGTCAGATCGCTCAAAGCAGCAGTATGTGAAATCTCAAATTACTCCCACATTCTGATCGTTGTGTACGATCCCACAATCTGATCGTTGTGTACGATCGTAACGATCGTTGTGTTAGGCAGGGTTTGATCTGCAATCTGTCACTCAAAGCAGCAGTATGTGAAATCTCAAATTACTCCCACAATCTGATCGTTGTGTACGATTGTAGCGATCGTTGTGTTATGCAGAGTTTGATCTACAATCTGTCACTCAAAGCAGCAGTATGTGAAATCTCAAATTTCTGCAATCTGTCCCTCAGAGCAACAGCAGTAGTAATCTCAGGATGCAGGATCAGATATTAAAATGTCTGCAATTTGTCCCTCACAAAAACGCCTGCAGCATCCTCTCCCTACACTAACCCAAGAGCATGTGACATGCAGCACTGTGACTCCAGCCTCATATAGAGGCTGGGTCACATGATGCACTGGCCAATCACAACCATGCCATTAGTAGGCATGGCTGTGATGGCTTCTAAGGGCAAACCAGTGAAACGCTTGTTGATTGGCTGCCCTGCAGCTATTCAACATGCGTGATCAACTACCAGAACCCAGAACCCGAACCCAAAAGTTTTTTGAAACGTCCATGTTCGGGTCCGGCTCCCGGACACCCCAAAGTTCGGTACGGACCCGAATGTTACAGTCCGGGTTCGCTCAACACTAGTAATAAGATGTTCGTTTGCCGCCTTCTCTTTGTATCCTTACTGTGGAAGTATGTGGGTGTAGCAATATGGCGGTGACGGAGCGTCACTTCCGGTTTCCACTTTTGTGGGGTTTCAATAAACAATGCTACACTGTCTGCTGCAGAGGAAATGTCAGGATGGAGAGTGGGGAAGAGGTAAACATGTAATTTACCAGCCCCTTCCTTTTCTAAATGGACATTCAGTGATCCATATCGATCACTGACATTGTCCATTCATAACTGAAGCGTAGTAAATTGTGCAGCTGAGGCTACAGAGATGGAGTTTGAGGGCTGTGTCCTCAATCTCCTTTCTCTGTCTCAAAGGTGAAACATCAGAGGTTTGTTTAGACCCCTGATATCTCACCAAAACCCCCCAACAGGGAACTTAAAAACAATGTAAAAAAAAAATAAAATATATAATTGTTAAACAAAAAAAAATAAAACTACTGACACCAGCGGGGGAACTACCAGGGTTGCAAAGGTCGCACTTTGGACTGGGCCTCGGAGGAAAGGGCCCAAGCCGGGGGTCGGAAGAGCCCTTCATGGTCTTCATGGGCCCTAAGGCCTCATACACACGGACGTTTCTTAAAAAATAAACAAAACGTCGGGCCCGACGTCAAGGAAAAAAATCGTTGTTTTTCGGTGTTATGCATCGGAGTTAGTGAACGTTAGTAAGCGTCGGCGTCAATAGGCGTTTTTTAAAAAAAATCATCCCTCTGCTATTTTTCAACCTAAAAACGTTGGCGTCAAAAAACGCTGGTTAACGCCGGTACAGTATTAGTTGGCGTTAGTTGGCGTTTTGCGGCGTCAAAAAACGCCAAAACGTTACAGCCTCAGAACGCGCTGGCCGTGGGTTCTAGTTTCAGCTCACTAATGCCGATGCCATCTACAGCTCAAGAACGTCTGCATTTTTATGGGGCCATTGACTAACATGGAGAGCTGCAAAAAACGCCAGAAAACGCCGGCGTCAAAAAACGTCCGTGTGTATGCCTGGTTCTAGTTACGCCTAAGGCTGCCTATTATACCTACATTGAGTTCAACTTTAACAAACAAACTCTGAAGGTGACCATACACAACAAGATTTAAAATAGGATTGTATTGTTGATCGATCTACTGTCCGGGAGAAAAGTATTTTCCGAAGACCGAAAATTTTGATCAATGCGCCATACCCCTAATGATCCTATCAATCTATCTACTTTCCTATGATAGGATTTTTCATCCAGACCAATTAGAATAATTTCAATAAAATTGATAATTTATAGATTTAATCATATTGTTTAATTTTGTGAAGAATCATTTGATCGAATCGTTATGCATATGGACACCATTAGTCAGCTAAGTCACTAAATATAACATAATATAATATAATATTCCATTGACTTACAGGTACTTCTTGTTCTCATAAACATCGTGTAGCTTTAGTACATGCGGATGTTCAATAAGTTTAAGAATTGCAATCTCTCGCTCCACCTACAATAAAGAAAAAACATTATTAGAAACAAACGAAACAACCATGCTAATGTCATTGGTTTTATATATATATATATATATATACACATATACACTCACTGGCCACTTTATTAGTTACACCCACTGACCACTATTGTATACACCCATTCAACTGCTTGGTAACACAAATTGCTAATCAACCAATTACATGGCAGCAACTCAATACATTTAGGCATGTAGATGTGGTGAAGACTTGCTGAAGTTCAAACTGAGCATCAGAATGGAGAAGAAAGGGGATTTAATCGACTTTGAACATGACATGGTTGTTGGTGCCAGACTGGCTGGTCTGAGTATTTCAGGAACTGCTGATCTACTGGGATTTTCACACACAACCATCTCTAGAGTTTACAGAGAATGGTCCGAAAAAGAGAAAATATCCAGTGAGTGGCAGTTGTGTGGAGGAAAATGCTTTGTTGATGTCAGAGCTCAGAGAAGAATGAGCAGACTGGTTCAAGATGATAGAAAGGCAACAATAACTCAAATAATCACTCGTTACAGCCAAGGTATGCAGAATACCATCTCTGAATGCACAACACATCAAACCTTGAAGCAGATGGGCTACAGCAGCAGAAGACCACACCGGGTGCCACTCCTGTCAGGTAAGAACAGGAAACAGGACTACGATTGGCACAGGCTCATCAAAATTGGACAATAGAAGATTGGAAAAACATTCTGATCTGATGAATCTCAATTTCAGCTGCGACATTCAGATGGTAGGATCAGGATTTGGTGTAAACAAAATGAAAGTATGAATCCATCCTGCCTTGTACCAATGGTTCACGCTGGTGGTGTAATGGTGTGAGGGATATTTTCTTGGCACTCTTTGGGCCCCGTAGTACCAATTGGGCATGCCACCAAAAATAAGGCCTCATACACACGGACTTTTTTGACCGCCGCGTTTTTGAGCGTTTTTTGCAGCTCTCCATGTTATTCAATGGCCCCATAAAAACGCTGATGTTTTTGAGCTGTAGATATCATCGGCATTAGTGACCTGAAAGCAGAACCCAGGTCCAGTGCATTCTGAAGCTGCAGCGTTAGAGCGTTTTTGATGCTGAGCCGCCAAAACGCCCACTAACGCGCATTAACACCGTAGCGACATTAACTGGCGGTTTTAGCGCTGGTGTTTTTAGGTTAAAGAATAGCAGAAGATTTTTTTTTAAATAAAACACCAATGCTCATTAACGCCGATGTAAAACACAGACGAAATCCCGTTTTTGACCCTGATTTTTTCCTGACATCGGTCCCGATGTTACAGCTTATTTTTTTAACCTGTACAGAACCGCGCTATAGCCAAAAGACGGCTACAGCGCGGCTCTGAAAATCCGGGAGGACGTCCATGGACGTCCTCCCCCTTGCGCGCCCCCCGCGCGTATCGCGCCAAGACATGTCCAATTTTTTTATTCGACATTGTAGCCCTGGCTACAGTCCTTTTTTAGTCCCAGTTTTTGCCCTAAAGCAGACACAAAATGTAGCCGCAATTACTCGTAACCACAAAATAAATTTTTTTTTAGAAGACGATAAGAAATTGGATTTTTGTGGTCGCGATTTTGGCGGTCAATTACAGCGATGCCACAATTACGCGCAATCACCCGCAAAACCGCCGAGTCGTAGTTTTTGCGAGATTGCGACGTCGAAGTCTTACGTGACCTGGAC
>BLSH010437121.1:1098236-1116457 GCA_018402905.1 Glandirana rugosa
ATACGACTATCCAATTAACCTAGGACAGATTTAACCGAGATCATACGCATGACATACATATATATACATATACATATACATAACTTAACATTCGAGAATCTGACCACACTTACATGTTATATACATAAATATACATGTGTGTGTGATATAACAATTTTCATAACCCTGTGGACGGAAATGTGCGTGTACTTGAAATTACCGTAGGGTCAGATATAACTCAACCAGGTGGGAAACGTTGATATTATCGAAGTTAATAAGACCCTTCCGACAGGTGTTCCAAATCCTCTCACAGATACCCTTACAAACTGGTAAGAAGGTCTTCACGTAAACACTCCAGTCCGTGACTACACCTGCTCTTCCGGACCGAGCGTCAGAGGTGAGTAAGTAGGGTTTCCATAATATAGCCCAACTCCAGTCCTGAGAATGAGCGAGATTGGGGTGGAGGAATTTGATTGGCCTGCACAGAGTCCTGACCTCAACCCGATATAATACCTTTGGGATGAATGAGTGGAGACTGCGAGCCAGGCCTTCTCGTCCACATCAGTGCCTGACCTCACAAATGCACTTCTGGAAGAATGGTCAAACATTCCCATAGACACTCTCCTAAACCTTGTGGACAGCCTTCCCAGAATAATTGAAGCTATTATAGTTGCAAAGGGTGGACCAACTCAATATAGACTGGGATGCCATTAAAGTTCATGTGCGTGTAAAGGCAGGTGTCCCAATACTTTTAACAATATAGTGTGTGTGTACATATAAATACATATATTGTACATTCACACCAGTCTAAGAGCTTACAATTCAATACATATACATATACATATATATACATACAGTACGCATACTAGAGCCAATTTAGACAGGATCCAATTAACCTATCAGCATAGTTTAAATCCCTGACATGGAGCAAGTATGCAGATCAGGAAAGTCATACAAAAGTCTGTCATAGTTCACCTGTATGACTACTATAGACTAAATGACCAGGGCTGATAAATCAAATTGCATGTAATATCCACAGTGTACATCTTACATGTCAAAAGCCTAAAATAATGGCCAAAAGACCAGCTTGGCCCTCTGTGGAACCTGCCAAATAGTGCCAACCATTGGGAATGTGCATCCACTGAACAAGCTGTGCTACATGCCACTGTGAATGAACCTTTTAATGGTGAATCACCTCCAGACAAAATCCACTACAGGCAATGCTTGTCTTCTGCAATTGTTCCAACTGTCACTCACATCACACTTGCACGGCAGTTGCTCCTCAGTGAAATCACCCTGGAACTGCCCACTATTGGAGTTCTTTACTTGAATTTTTGTTCCAGTTTATAGATTTACAGCATTAAAGCACGAGGATAGGCCAACCAGCCAGAGATCTCACATTTTCGGAAGGGATATGTTTCGTCATGATTCCTTTATCACAGATTCTGCTGTAAGAAACAGCGAGCAGGCAAGCTTTTTATTGCAGCAGAGACATGTAATGTCTATTCTGCATTAAAATGCCCCTACCTGCCTACTCACTGTCTTCTCCAGCACTGTTAACTGAGCTGCACATGCACAGCTCAGCTTACAGCACCGTGCCGGGATGACTGGCTCCTGCGCATGTACGGGAGAGACATCATCCCACGCCGGCCAATGAAGAAGCCCGATGACCGGTACTCAGAAGAAGATGCTGGCATGCAGGTAAGTTTTAATACCTTTTGTTTCACTTTAAGGGTCCATTTACATAGATCTGTTTTGGTACGTAGGTGTTAGCTCAATGCACTGCCTTTCATTTTGAATGATACCCCAATGCATAAGAAAATGCGGCTTTGACACACCGGTGTTACGGCACGCCACAACGTATGGTAACACACTACCATGCATTGTGGTGCACTGCATCAGAAAAAAATACTAAGGGGTTGATTTACTAAAGCTGAAAAGTGCAAAATCTGGTGCAGCTCTGCAATGTAACCAATCATCTTCCAGGATTTGTTGTCAAAGCTTGATTGAACAAGCTGAAGTTAGAAGCTGATTGGCTACCCTGTGCAGCTGCACCAGATTTTGCACTCTCCAATGTTAGTAAATCAACCCCTAAATGTCCATTTTTCATCCTTTCTAATGTGCTGGCAGACCATTCACTTGAATAGGCTGCCCTAACGCAATGTTCATTAACATGTGACACATAACACATTAACGTCAGTGCGTAAATGCAACCCACCAGCACTACAGGGTGTAAATGGACCCTTAAGCAGCATCTTCACAGATAGCAATACATTTACATAATCAGTAAAGTTGGCCATGCACTAGCACATGTTTGGACAGTGTCAATAGCGATAAATAGGTAATTGTATTATAAAGGTTACAAATAGCCACAAAACATATAAATAGCAGTGACATCATCATTGTTCTGTACATAGCCTTTGCAGAGAGCAGAGCTGTGAGAGGGGCCCAGCAGGCCTCTCCACTATAGGCTGAATTCAGAAAACTACAGGAGGGGTGTATGGAGCAAAAGATAATTTAATGATGAATGTCAGAGTCATTCCATAAATAATCTGTAGCATCTGAAGGAGCTTAAAGCAGTGGTGGCTGGTGAAGTTTTAGGATGGGGGGTGCCCGACCCCGCCCTTCCTTTTTGACCCCTCCCACTTCTCATAAGCCACACCCCTTATATAATCCATCCACTCTATCACCTGTATTCCACTTGCTTCCACCCATAGTGCCAGGATTATATAGCTGAGCATCACAGGACAGAGTATACAGCCCCAGAATCACAGGGCAGGGTATAAAGCTCAGTATCACAGGACAGAGTATATAGCTCAGCATCACAGGACAGAGTATACAGCTCAGCATCACAGGACAGAGTATATAGCTAAGCATCACAGGACAGAGTATATAGCTCAGTATCACAGGACAGAGCATACAGCTCAGCATCACAGGACAGAGTATATAGCTCAGCATCACAGGACAGAGTATACAGCTCAGCATCACAGGACTGAGTATACAGCTCAGCATCACAGGACTGAGTATATAACTCAGCATCACAGGACAAAGTATATAGCTCAGCATCACAGGACACAGTATACAGCTCAGCCTCACAGATCAGGGTATACAGCCCAGACATACAGATCAGGGAATATAGTTCAGCTTCACAGATCAGGGCATATAGCTCAGCCTCACAGATCAGGTTGTATAGCCCAGCATTACAGATGAGGGCACACAGCTCAGCATTACAGATAGGGTATATAGCTCAGCATTACAGATAGGGTATATAGCTCAGCATTACAGATAGAATATATAGCTCAGCATTACAGATAAGGTATTTAGCTCAGCATTACAGATAGAGTATATAGCCCAGCATTACAGATTAGCGTATATAGCCCAGCATTACAAATCAGGGTATATAGCGCAGTATTACAGATAGGGTCTATAGCGCAGCATTACAGATAAGGTATATAGCTCAGTATTACAGATAGGGTATATAGCTCAGCATTACAGATAGGGTATAAAGCCCAGCATTACAGATAGGGTATATAGCTCAGCATTACAGATAGGGTATATAGCCCAGCATTACAAATGAGGGCACACAGCTTAGCAGGGGCTCGCGGCACTGACAGCATGGGCCACCACTGATGGGGGATCTGGTTGGGATGGGAGCAGACCATGCAATGTATGGGGGATCTGGTTGGAATCTGAGCAGGCAATGCAATGTATGGGGGATTTGGTTGAAATCTGAGCAGACAATGCAATGTATGGGGGGATTTGGATGAGATCGGGGCAGACAATACAATGTACTGGAACAAGTTGTAGTTTCGGTCTGTAATCAGCCGGCGGCATCGTTATTGACCTCAGCTGAGACCACTACAAATCCATTTATCGTCTGTATGTCTGACTGGCGATCCTCCCCTCCCCCGCATGTGTCAGTCTACACTCCGGCTATGTGGCACCTTAACCCCTCCGCTGCCGCTGAAACCGCCTGTGACGTCACAGCCCAGCCTCTTCGCTCCTCTCTATGGACAATACACCGGACCAGTATACGATGGGAGGGAGCGCATAAAATAGGGAGGCAATTTCACCCAGCAGGGTACTGGCACTGGCAGCAACCCCCCCCCCACAGCTGGTCCAGCGGCACTTACCACTCATGTGGCGGCCCTCTCCTGAAGTGACGGAATCGGCGGCTCCGGTGTCCGTTCTGGCTCCTCAGGCTTTCTCCGCCGTGTCTCCTCTTCCGACAAAGCTCTAGGCATCCAATAAGATTGCCTGACGCTTTGGGGAATCGGAAGACGGAGCTCACTGACCTGCCTCCTGATTGGCAGGGAGGAACATTAGTGTGAAAGTAGCGAAAATTCATTTGCTACCGTCACACAACAGGGTGGGATCGGGGCACAGAGCACTGCGTCCTGATCCCACCCTGTTGTGTGACGGTAGCAAATGAGCCCACCCTATTTTGAAGCCTATTAGAGCCACTGGCTCTCATCAGGTGCTTCAAAATACACACCCCCTGCCTATCCCCGCCATAGTAATTCATGCTTCCGGCGTCCTGAAAGTGGCCGGGCGCATGGATAGGGAGAGCAGTGGAGGTGTCTGGGGCGGTGGCGCCCGTGCTCCCACAATGCACGGGCCGCCCCTGGCTTAAAGTGGAACTAAACCATCCTATCCTTTTCAGCCATGGAAGCTGCCATCTTAGCTTCTGTTTGATCTGCACCTGCCATAATGCTGCACCTGGGATCAGTTATGTTACTAGCCATTTGATGACAGTTTCGTTGAGAGTACAAGCAAATGTGACAGTTAGCATTCCCAGCATGCCTGGAATGTAACTGTTTTTTGAAACTGTTGGATCGATGGGTTTAGTTCCTCTTTAAAGTACAATTTTATACAAATCGATTTCACACCCACTTCCCTCTGGCCCAGCCCTGCTGGACTAAACAACACCCGCCTGCTCTGGGGTTAATTCTCCCTGCAACAAAATTTTCTTCATAACTGAACTTAACTGCGAAATAGACTTGAAAGAGGCCATATACCAAAACTGCAGATCCTTGGTGTACAGCTGCATTCAAGTCAATGCTGAAGAGAATTTCTTTACAGAGGAGCAGGTCATTGCTGTGATAAAGTATTAAGACTAGCCATACACGAGTCAAATCCCTATAGAATTTCTGAAAAATCATTCATCAAAGTATGCATTAGTACCATCAGGAATGCCACAAATTTAGTTAGAAAGGCTTTAAAGCTAAACTCCGGAATTAGACAAAATCTATCCCTTGTATTGTTTCCACTGCCCAACTGTAAGAAGTGAATGCTGATTTTTGCTCCAGATTGTGTGGTCCCTCTGTATCATTAAATACAGTATAGGGCTGGTCACCCCGCATTTTACACAAAGGAGGCGAGCAAGTGACCATGGAAGCACCTTAGAGAGGCGGCAATGTTTGTGACAGACAATAAGAGTTCTGCTTCCAGTTCAAACTTTATCTAGCACAAAAATAAGTGTGATTTTTCCAGAAATGGATACCACATTCACAGACAGAATTTCTTTGGTTTAGATAAGAAAAAATTTCCATGCTTCACATACAAATTTTCTTATCACTGCAGTTGAAAATTAATTGTCCCCATTAACCATTGGAAAATCAAACATTTCAAAAAAAGCCTTTCAAACAAAATTCTATCTGAATCAGGTGGAGTGGCTAGTGCAGTTTAGCTCTGGGGTTCTGGGGGGGGGTTGGGTTGACGTTAATTAGATCAGTGGCTGTCAACGTTCAAGGTATATGGTGCCTCGTTATGTGTAATACTAAAAAAAGGTTGTCATGGACTGAACACTTAGGAGAGGAAATTGTCAGAGTCTCTAGAGCAGGGGTCCTCAAACTACGGCCCTCCAGATGTTCAGGAACTACAATTCCCATTATGCCTAATCATGTCTGTGAATGTAAGAGTTTTACAATGCCTCATGGGACGTGTAGTTCCGCAACAGCTGGAGGGCCATAGTTTGAGGATCCCTGCTCTAGAGAAACCTTTCTCAACCTTTTTACCCCAGAGGGTCTCAAAGAACCCTGACTAAAACTGCCCCTTACATCGATGGCAGTAGGAATAATACAACCCATACAGTTGTGGTCAGAATGCCACCCTTACAAATAGTTAAAAAGATAAATTGATGTCATGCTGCTGGCTTCGCCAAGTGGTGTTGGCCCAGGGTCTATGCAGGTGCCATCAGACGGGAGGACAATCAACCACAGATCAGGAAAACCCCAAGCAACATCTGGTGGAATCCTAGTACACAAAACCCTGGTTGAGAATGGCTGCTCTACAGGTGTGATTAGGGACTGGAGCCATGCTATAGGAGACAATCAGAGGTTGGGGACAAGTTACATGAGAATGGATGGAGGATGTAGACCTTTCATTCATCCGCCTGTCCTCCTTTCATACCAACACTTTTCCTTGTGATAACTGATAGAACACCTTCTATGAATGGAGCAGGGTGGCAGAAAGCGTGGGCATAATTGACACTTTTGTTGAGTGCCCATGAGAGGTGGAGCCATTGGTCCTTGCAGTGGAGGATCACAGCTGTGGAGGTATCTGAGGAGTGAAGAGGAATCATGATTTCAAGGAACGAAGCAGCCACCAGTGCATGGGATACTCTTCATTCATGTGAGTACCATCCCCGGTGCTTATTTTAAAAAAAAAAGATTCAACTTCATCTTTAAAGAGGTTGTAAACCTCCATGTGTAATTTGTACCTATAGGTAAGCCTAGAATAAGGCTTACCTATAAGTAGTGTAAATATCTCCTAAACCTGCACTGTTTAGGAGATATTTACTTTATACTGCATCGATGATGTCATCGGCGCATGTGTTCTGAAGAAACGGCCGCCCGTGACATTTTTTCAGGAGTCAGAGCTGTGATTGGCGACGTCAAGTGGCTCTGGCTGGAGTCCGTGGCCCCTGAAGGAAGACGGGCATAGATGGATGCGGCCTTCAGCGGGACGGCACGGGCTTCGTTTGCAGGTAAGTGTCACATAATGTGCTAGTATGCGATGCATACTAGCACATTATGCCTTTACTTTGCAGGGAAGAAAGGAAGAAAAACCCATCAGGGTTCACTTCCTCTTTAAGGGAGATCCCAACTAACTTCCAGTTGTATCTCTGGGGCAGAAAGTCAAGGTAAATATCCCCAAAGGTAAGCAAACGGCAAAAAAAAAAAAAAACACAAAGAACTTACAAAGGTGTTAACCTTCCCCCTGAGTACATCCCTCACATTTATGTAAATATTTATTTCTATCTTTTCATGTGACAACACTGAAGAAATGACACTTTGCTACAATGTAAAGTAGTGAGTGTACAGCTTGTATAACAGTGTAAATTTGATGTCCCCTCAAAATAACTCAACACACAGCCATTAATATCTAAACTGCTGGCAACAAAAGTGAGTACACCCCTAAGTGAAAATGTCCAAATTGGGCCCAAAGTGTCAATATTTTGTGTGGCCACCATTATTTTCCAGCACTGCCTTAACCCTCTTGGGCATGGAGTTCACCAGAGCTTCACAGGTTGCCACTGGAGTCCTCTTCCATTGCAACATCTTCCATTTGAGGATGCCCCACAGATGCTCAATAGGGTTTAGGTCTGGAGACATGCTTGGCCAGTCCATCACCTTTACCCTCAGCTTCTTTAGCAAGGCAGTGGTCGTCTTGGAGGTGTGTTTGGGGTCGTTATGTTGGAATACTGCCCTGCAGCCCAGTCTCCGAAGGGAGGGGATCATGCTCTGTTTCAAAATGTCACAGTACATGTTGGCATTCATGGTTCCCTCAATGAACTCCCCAGTGCCGGCAGCACTCATGCTTGTCTTGTCTTTGTACTCCTCACCTGGCTACCGCCACACACGCTTGACACCATCTAAACCAAATAAGTTTATCTTGGTCTCATCAGACCACAGGACATGGTTCCAGTAATCCATGTCCTTAGTCTGCTTGTCTTCAGCAAACTGTTTGCGGACTTTCTTGTGCATCATCTTTAGAAGAGGCTTCTTTCTGGGATGACAGTCATACAGACAAACTTGATGCAGTGTGCGGCGAATGGTCTGAGCACTCACAGGCTGACCCCCCACCCCTTCAACCTCTGCAGCAATGCTGGCAGCGCTTATACGTTTATTTCCCAAAGACAACCTCTTAATAGGATGCTGAGCACGTGCACTGAACTTCTTTGGTCGACCATGGCGAGGCCTGTTCTGAGTGGAACCTGTCCTGTTAAACCGATGTATGGTCTTGGCCACCGTGCTGCAGCTCATTTTCAGGGTCTTGGCAATCTTCTTATAGCCTAGGCCATCTTTATGTAGAGCAACAATTCTTTTTTTTTCAGATCCTCAGAGAGTTATTTGGCATGAGGTGCCATGTTGAACTTCCAGTGATCAGTATGAGAGAGTGAGAGCGATAACACCAAATTTAACACACCTGCTCCCCATTCACACCTGAGACCTTGCAACAATAACGGGTCACATGACACCGGGGAGGGAAAATGGCTAATTGGGCCCAATTTTCGACAGCAAATGTACACTGTTATACAAGCTGTGCACTCACTACTTTACATTGTAGCAAAGTGTCATTTCTTCAGTGTTGTCACATGAAAAGATAGAATAAAATATTTACAAAAATGTGAGGGGTGTACTCACTTTTGTGAAATACTGTACACTTTAATTCTTTCCCCTTCTAACCAAAATGAAAAATACATATTAATACAATTAAAGTTATGGTATATGAATCACTCCCTTTTCTCCACAAAAGATGGAATAGTCATTTCACTGTTTCATAAATTAAGAGTGAACATAAATACTCGATGATGGACAGGTATCTTCTTATTCATAGAAATGACCTTATATGGGCAAATGATGTCAGATGTCAGTCAACTGTCATGCTTCAGTCACTTCTGATGGCTGGTGCTATGCAGATTGCAGGTGATGAGGAGTGCAGTGCGCTCTGCAGACTTTATGCTAATAATAGTTGTATGTGCGCAAGCATTTGTCAGTGGGGTATACACGAGATGGCTATTATATGTAAGATTAAATGGTTCTGTCACACAGCTATTCCAATCTTCTCTTCACTCTCACACCATCTCGGAGTTTCATTTAGGAGGTAGGTGTACCAAATTGTATTAAGGAAGGATTTCCTGTTACCACGGAAACAAAGGGTCCTGACCGACCACGCATTATACTGGGGTGAAAATCACGTACATGCTAATATATTGACTAAAAATACACCAGTATTTTCAGACACTTAAATAACTTGAGACGTAAAAGCTTGGAACATACACAGCAGCTATCCATCTAACCATTTCTAAAATAATACATGTAACGCTGCAGCTATACTAAGCAATCAGAAAAAGGCATGTCTTCAAGCACCATGTGATACATATAATTATGTCAAATATTTCAATGAATGAAAAATTGAAGGTTTCAGGTCAAATACTTTGAAGCTATTTTTGTTTTTCTGGATCAGTTGCCCCACAAATATGCATGCTGGTTTCAACCATGACCTGAAAGGGTTAAACATTCTGTATTATAGCGACCGTACTCACTTCGATAAAAGTTCAATTTCTTTTCTGATCGATTCCCTTCTGATAAGAATAATCAATCACTAGTTGACATGACAACCCATTTGATCCAGATGACACACACAGGGAATGGATTTTGATCAATAGTTAAGATACGATCGTAACTTATCGTAAGTTATTAAAGCAGTAGCAAACTCTGATTCCATCTATAATAAGGCTTACCTGTAGGTACAGTGAACATTTCCTAAATGTGCACCGCTTTGGAGATATTCCAATGTGTAGCAGCCAGTGATGTCATCGGCGCATGTGCACTGTGCTTTCAATGGACCGCACACTTGAGTATTCCATCTATTGAGAGTGCTGTGTCGTGATTGTGACTCCTGCGCGTGAGTGAGGTCATCGCGGCTCAGCATTCCGATTCGTCAAAAAAAAAAAAATGGAAGGCGATCCATTCCTCTCTGTCTGGCCAGATCGGTTGGAGGGCAGCCAAGTGGTAAACGGAGAGCAGCTCTGTTTACATCCCATAGAGCAGAGCTGGCTCTGTCCATGTCCACTCTGCATAAGCATAATTATAAATGATATGATAAATTTAGTGACTCGTGTTACAATTTAAAAAGGAAAGGTCCTTGGAGCAGTGGCGTATGGTGTTCAAAAATTTTGAGGGGGCAGCAAACCAATAACACCCCCCACCACGCATTGGAGACGGATGGGTAGGCAAGCAGGGGCCTCCTTACCTGATCAATCTGGCGATCAGCGCGGCGATCCCGACCTTCATCCTGCCTGCCAGCGAGGAGACTGAGAGCAGAGAGGGCATGGGCCAGCGCACGGGGCAGCTGCAGCTTAATGATGGGTGTGAGGCAGATCCGGGACCGGTGGCAGGCAGCAGCAGGCTGCTGCTCCTTGCTCCGGGGCCAATGCATTTCCTCCCGGCCGAATAGGAAGTGGGTCCTGAGACCCAGACCGGATTGGGTCTCAGGAGCTGCTTTCTGATTGTCCAGGAATAAATCAGTAAGACAATAACGAATATCAATTTGCTATTGTCACACACTGGATGGGCTTCGGGCGAAGTGTTCTGAGCCCCAAGCCCACCCTTTTATGAAACCAATTAGAGCCTCAGGCTCTAATCATGTGCTTCAAAAAAAAGAAAGCACAAACCATGTGTCCGGTGCTCTTCATGTAGATTAGGGAGCTGGACGCATGGATTGGGGGGGTGGCTGTGTGCCCCCTATGGACAGGCCGCCTCTGCCTTGGAGTGTTGACTTTCAAAGATGTTTAGAAAGGCAATTGCATCAAGGATACTCTACGCTGAGGAACAATGGTAGAGGGGTTACTCCAACAAACCCTGAATAAGAAACCCACTGTAAATTGAAACTACCTTTCTCTGTTTGCAAGGCAAACGTCTGCAAACAACAACCTGTTTTACAACTTGGAAAGACAAAATCTACTTATCTTACAGCAGGAAAACTACACTCATTGTATATACAGTTGTCCTTGAATTTTCTAAGCATCAGGAAATGCAACAAATTAAATTGTGCAGCAATAATATTTAACACACTTGCCAACCTGCTAATGCAGATATACTGTGGCAGGTCGGCTCCCCTGCGTGAACCAACGTACCTGTACATCGGTCCATGCAAGTGGGATGGCGGGCGCACGTGCCCGCGGGTCCCGTGGACTCGATGTCCGCCGGCGACCTGCGATCGCTTTGTGCAGAGGCAGAACGGGAATTTGCTAATGTAAACATGGCAGATCCCCGTTCTGACAGGGAAATGACAGAGATCTACTGTTCCGAGTCATTGGGCACAGTGATCTCTGTCACGTCCCTGGCAGCCCATCTCCCCTACAGTTAGAACACATGTGGTTAACCCCTTGATCTCCCTCTAGTGTTAACCCCTTCCCTCCCAGTGTAATTTTTATATTGATCAATGCATTTTTATAGCACAATGTAATAATTTCACTAGTCCCCAAAAAGTGTCATTTGGGGTTAGATTTGTCGACAGTCCCGCTGAAAATTGCAGATCGCCGCCATTAGCAGTAAAAAAAAATAAAAAATAAATAAAAGCCCATATCCCGTATTTTTTAGACACAATAACTATTGTGCAAACCAATCAATATACGCCTATGGCTATTTTTGTTTTTACCAAAAATATGTAAAAAAAAACATATTGGCCTAAACTGATGAATACATTTATTTATTTATTTATTTTTTGGATATGTATTATAACAGAAAGTAAAAAAAAAGTTTTTGTTTTCAAAATTGTCAGTCTTATTTTGTTTATAGCACAAAAATTAAAAGCCGCAGAGGTGATCTAATAGTACCAAAAGAAAGCTCTATTTTAGGGGGAAAAAAGGACATCAATTGTGCTTGGGTATAGTGTTGCATGACCGTGCAATTGCCAGTTAAAGTGGCGCAGTGCCATATCGCAAAAATGGCCTGGTCAGGTGGGTAAATCACTCCGGGGCTGAAGTGGTTAACAAGGGAATGCTTCTGGAACCTTTCTACAAGTGATTTAAAAATAAAAAGAGGACAAATGGAAGTGAACTAAATATTTTTTACTATTTTATTTAACAACAAGTTTACACCTTTGGGGGACACTCTTGGAAAATAATAACTACAAAGTGTTAAAAAAAATTACAAACAAGCACACCATGACAAGTGAATAGAATAAAAAATGAAACAAGTGAAATAAAAAAATAATAATCGTGGATATGTGATTAATAACTATTTAACAAAAAGTTTACTCCTTTGTTTACACCTTTGAGGGACACTCTTGGAAAATAATAACTAAAAGGTGTTAAAAAAATTACAAACAAGCACACCATGAAAAGTGAATAGCATAAAAAATGAAACAAGTGAAATAAAAAAATAATAATTGTGGATATGTGATTAATTAATAAGTGTTTATATTCTTTGCAATATATATATATATATATATATATATATATAACATCCTACAATCTAAAGGACTCAATGATAAGAAGAAGGTATGTGTATTATCATAATACTCAGAAATCAAATATAAGTGTTTTTAGGATATCCTTCAAAGATTGATTAATTACTACCTCAATATTGACCTCTGGATAAATCACACATCTGTATAAAATATCACATTATTAAAATAATAGTATATTCAATAGTAATATACAAATAATATCCACACCAAGAACTGCACCTAATCACACTATGATGAGGATAACATATTTAGATTAACCCAGGATTAAAATGTATGTCCCATATAGGGTTGAATTGAAAATCCAATTTTATTTATAGAAGACCTAAAATAAGATTGCTAGTCTTAGAGCGCCATCTGGTGGACAGGTACAGTCAATACCTAAGCAAACATTGGGTTAATTTATATATTAAGTACCTTCTAATCAGAGGTAAATACTCTGAACTACACCCTCTAGGCTAGTCCTTAGATGAGGGAATTCTGGAAATAAAAAGGAAAAGTTCAGAGAGGAAACTTACAAAGCTCCATCGATCACTCATCATCTCAAAAACGATTGTCATTGATCATAATTATCATCTTCACTCTCTACGGTCCATCATCTAGATCGCTGACTCTGCCAACAAGACACTGTCTTGAACATTGTGCTACCTTTATCTAAGCCTTTGTCGATTGACTTCCCCGAAAGCCCTCCGTACATCCCTTACAGGTCATCAGATAAGTGTTCTTGCGAATCCCCGTGTGTGCGTCTATAACCCATCACAAATATCTCTATTGGCAAAATATATTTTAAGAACTACTTTGCAAAATTTTCCTCCCACATCCGAAGGTAGTGCATAGTACATACAATGAGAAAATCTGATGAAAAATACCGCTTTCAGAGCAATCCTCCGATAATCTGATCATTAGTACCCAGCTTTTGAGAGCCAATTACGACAGTTCATGCAAAATTATCCAAATAGACAAGCAGGAAATTTTTTCTCGTACGATAACAGAATGAACAATTTTTTTTTAATCAGTACAGTATTTGTTCATTAAAAAATCGAGTATAGACCTTTCTTTTGGTGCTATTTGATCACCTCTGTGGTTATAATGTTTTGTGCTATAAACAAAACAAGACCGACAATTTTGAAAAAAAAAAAAAAAAAAAATTTCTACAGTCTGCTATAAAAAACATCCAATAAAGGAATTGAAAAAAAAATCAAATTTCTTCATCAATTTAAGCCAATATGTATTCTTCTACATATTTTTGGTAAAAAAATCCCAATAAGTGTATATTGATTGGTTTGCGCAAAAGTTGTAGCGTCTGCAAATTATGGGATATTTTTATTCATTTTTTTACTACTAGTAATGGCAGAGATCAGCAACTTATAGCGGTAATGCGAAATTGCGGCAGACAAATCAGACACTAACTGACACTTTTTGGGGACCAGTGACACTAATACAGTGATTAGTGCTAAAAATATGTATTATCACTGTACTAATGACACTGGCTGGGAAGGGATTAACATCAGGGGCGATCAAAGGGTTAAATGTATGCCTAGCTAGTGTTTTACTAAACTGTGGGAAGTGCTTGTACTAGGGGAAGGCAAATATCCATGTCCCTGCTTATCAGGAACACAGGATCAATGCCTTCCCTACAGACAGAATGGCAATCTGCCTTGTTTACATAGGCAGTCTGCTGTTCTGCCTGTGTAACGAACATTCGGGTGCAGGCGGAAATCGAGTTTTCGGTACTCGGCGATCAGCTCCCACTGTGTATAACCACAGCGAGCCGCCGGTGGCACGCCTGCGTGCCCCCAACCCAGAAGTGCTGGATCACGTACAAGGTATCACTTAGATATATGGCGGCAAGGTGGCTCTACTGCGCTGGATCACGTACTAGTGTGATCCAGCGCAGTAGAGCCACCTTGCCGCCATATATCTAAGTGATACGGTCAGCAAGTGGTTAAATGATCAATATTACTGACTTGATTAATCATGTAAACTTCCTGACACTACATAAATGATATATAGGCAGGGGAGGGGTGGAGGAGCTGGGCCAGCACAGAAAGTACTTAGACACTCTCAGAAGAGGAGAGGGCTATGAAGTGCAAGGAGAGAAGGGGCTGTGCTGGGAAATGACTCTTCCTAGAGTAGTCAGATTCTCTAGGAAGTTCAAAGGCTCATTGCAAGAGAATGAAAAAAAAAAAAAAACGGAAAAACATTAGAAACATCAATTTAAAGTAGTTGAGTTTTCTGTGCTTGTTACATGCAATTTTTTTTTCCACAAATTTGGTGACAGGGTCTCTTGAATGATCTCAAGCTCAAATGCAAAGGGTAAGCAAGTGCATTCTGACTGCGTGCAGAACGTGCAGTTACCCTAAGGGTTTGAGAAGACTTGCGTCAGAAGCAAGCATTGAATACATGCTTTCAGACAAACATGAATATGTTTAAGATACATTTGTACTGCTTTAGACATGTGATGCATTTAATGAACCGTTGTCATTTGTACATAAAATTTATTTGATCTTACAAGGTCATTGTGGTCTAGGGACCTCAAAAGCATTGTAGATGCATGTTCTGCATTTATTATGCGTTCCCATTGACAGCAAACTAAGACAAGAAAAGCAGATGGAATGTGACTGAATAGGAAAGGCTGCATCCAAAAAAATGCAATATGCAAAGCAATGTTAAAAGCAATTAGAGGCAACAAATGTACACAATCCATGACCTACTAACGCTATCTAACCTAAAGAATCAACTTACCCCCCTCCCCGATTCAAGGCCACCACAGACAGACCAATCATCTATCTGCTGACAGTCATGCATTTCTCCCTGGATACCTTAAATTACAAGCCCCATTTAGAAACAATAATTAAATCTGAGGGATATCTTGCAAATAGAAATAATCTGTGGAGTTTGTTTCAAATCCAGCCCTCAGGGACTTCCAGATGGATGCACATTTGAGTTTTAAATGTTAAAGAGCAAATCAAGTCAACAAGTGAAAGCAATAACTGAGCCACTGATTCTATAAAATAAACACAGCAACTGTGCTAAAATCAGAAGGTTTATTCAGTTTACATTAACCACTTCAGCCCCGGAAGGATTTCCCACTTTAGGACCAGAGTACTTTTTGCGATTCGGCATTGCGTCGCTTTAACTGACAATTGCGCGGACGTGCGACGTTGTACCCAAACAAAATTTGCATCCTTTTTTTCCCACAAATAGAGCTTTCTTTTGGTGGTATTTGATCCCCACTGCGTCGTTTCTGATTGCCGCTATAAACAAAAGAAGAGCGACAATTTTGCAAAAAACCCCAAATTTCTTACTTTTTGATAAAATCCAAATCCAAAAAAAAAAATATAAGAAAACATTTTTTTCCATCTATTTTGGCCGATTTATATTCTTCCTCATGTTTTTGGTAAAAAAACGCAATCGGCGTTTATTGATTGGTTTGCGCAAAAGTTGCCACGTTTACGGATGATGAGAATTAATTTCTGGGGTTTTTATTTTTTACTAGTAATGGCGATCTGCGATTTTTAGCGGCACTGCGATATTGCAGCGGACATGTCGGACCATTTTGACACTTTTTTGGGACCATTGGCATTTTACAGTGATCAGTGCTATAAAAATGCACTGATTATTGTGTAAATGCCTTTGGCAGTGAAGGGGTTAACCTGCAGGGGGCGCTCTAAGGGTTAACTGTGTTCCCTGGGCATGTTCTAACTATGTGTGGGCTGGCCTGACTGGGGGAAGGGGATAATCACAGCTTCCATGTACAGGAAGGCTGTGATCATCGCCCTTCCCCCTTCAACAGTACGGAGATCCGTGTTTACATACACGGACCTCCGTTCTTTCAGTGCGGCGGAGCCATCGCGGGTAGCCGGCGGCGATCGAGTCCGCCATACCCGCTCCCTGGCTCCCCCCGAACACAGTGAGTGTGCGAGCGCGCCTCCGGCGGCGCGCGCTCACAATGCTAGTTATAGCGGCCGCCGTCCTGTGACGGCGGTTCGCGATAACAAGCCACCTTGCCGCCGTCACGCTGCAGCGGGCGGTTGGCAAGTGGTTAAAGTGATATTAAAGCTGAGGTTTACCTAACATTTATTTTCTCTACAGGTTTAGTTACTTTACTTACCTCTAATAAAGTATGCCCCACAATGTTCAGGCTGCTGAATTCTGTAGAAATCATCACTGCAAGGCTGCCCCGTCCTCTTCCTGCTGCTGAATTTCTGACACTGTAGGGGTTAACAGCCTCAGATCTCCAGGCTCAGCTGCACTAAAGACTATTCAATGGGGAAACGCCACCTTCTGCTCTCTCTTCCATTGAGAACATTTCTTTCACTAATTACACAGCTGTTTCTCACACAATCTGTGGATGGAGGTGACTCTGTTCAGTCACAGGATTCACTCCCCATTCACAGATGATGTTACAGGCAGTATAACTAGTGTAAGAAATTTTGTCAATGCAGGAGATGACAGGAAAGTGGGTGTCCTCATCAGATCAGCCCGGTCCGGACCAGCCGAGCCCGGAAACCTCAAACTGTGGACCGCTAACAGCATCAGAAGTTCAACCTCAGGAAGAGGACAGGGCAGCGCTGCAGTGAAGACTTTCAGAGAATCCAGAAGCCTGAACATGGTGGGACATACTCCTATATAGATAAATAATGTAACTAGTTCTGTGTTCATCCTAAGGCTGGGTTCACACTATCCGACAAAAAACCGGTCCTACTTTGATCCTACACTGCTGTGCGATTTACGGTCCTACATAGGGTCAAAGTCGGACCTTTTGTCTGTGAACAGGGATCCGACTTTGATCCCGACAATGCCAGCCACTTTGTGCTCTGGGGATCTTGAAGGGGAACTCCACGCCAAATTTAAAAAAAAACTGGCATGGGGTCCCCCTCCAGGGGCATACCAGGCCCTTTGGTCTGGTACGGGTTTTAAGGGGAACCCCCACGCCGAAAAAAACGGCGTGGGGTCCCCCCCAAAATCCATACCAGACCCTTATCCGAGCACGCTACCTGGCAGGCCAGTAAGGGGGGTGGGGACGAGCGAGCGGCCCCCTCCCTCCTGGACCATACCAGGCCGCGTGCCCTCAACATGGGGAGTATGGGTGCTTTGGGGCAGGGGGGGCTCTGCGCCCCCCACCCCAAAGCACCTTGTCCCCATGTTGATGAGGACAAGGGCCTCTTCCCGACAACCCTGGTCGGTGGTTGTCGGGGTGGCGGGGACTCATCGGAATCTGGAAGCCCCCTTTAACAAGGGGGCCCCCAGATGCCGGCCCCCCACCCTATGTATATGAGTATGGGGTACATCGTACCCCTACCCATTTACCTGGGAAGAAATATGTACACAAAAAAAACACACAGCTTTTAAAAATATTTTATTAAATCTGCTCCGGTGGTCTTGACATCACCTGGAGGTCCCGCCCCCATATGAGGTCACATCCTGGGGGCGGAGCTGTGACCTCATATGGGGACATGTATAAAGAAGGGTCCATTTACCCATCCCCATGCTACATGGGGTATGAGTATATGTATCCCACCCCCCGGCCGTAGACCCCCGGGGGAACAATTTCCCCCGAAGGTCTAAGGCTACTCAGGGGCGGTGGGGCTGTTGGTGGCTGGTCCCAACAGCCCTTCTCCGGGAACAGGAGTAGTTGTACCCCTGTTCCACGAAACCCCACCCCCCGCGTCTCGGGGGGGACGGGGTTTCGTGGGTATGAGGGGTACAACTCCCGTGCGCCGGACCATACCAGGTCCTCCCTCCCCCGGCGAGCGAGCAGG
>BLSH010437121.1:1116467-1137123 GCA_018402905.1 Glandirana rugosa
GTGGTATAAAAATTTCTTTTTTGACCGTACCCCAGGGGGAGGTCCTCGTATGGTCCGGGAAACCAGACCATGCCCAAAATTCCCCTTGGGGTGCGGCTTTTTTGCCGCACCCCAGGGGGGGTTTTAGGTATGGTCTGGGAATAGGCTCGTGCGATGGGCCGTCCGGTCCTTTCCCCCACCCCTGCTCGCTCGCCGGGGGAGGGAGGACCTGGTATGGTCCGGCGCACGGGAGTTGTACCCCTCATACCCACGAAACCCCGTCCCCCCCGAGACGTGGGGGGTGGGGTTTCGTGGAACAGGGGTACAACTACTCCTGTTCCCGGAGAAGGGCTGTTGGGACCGGCCACCAACAGCCCCAGACGCCCGCCCCTGAATAGCCTTAGACCTTCGGGGGAAATTGTTCCCCCGGGGGTCTACGGCCGGGGGGTGGGATACATTTACTCATACCCCATGTAGCATGGGGATGGGTAAATGGACCCTTCTTTATACATGTGTTTTTTTGGTGTGTCGAAAAATTTTATAAAATAATTTAGACGAGGCCACCAGAAGAGGGGACGACAACCACCGGCCAGGGTTGTCGGGAAGAGGCCCTTGTCCTCATCAACATGGGGACAAGGTGCTTTGGGGTGGGGGGTGCAGAGCCCCCCCTGCCCCAAAGCACCCATACTCCCCATGTTGAGGGCACGCGGCCTGGTATGGTCCAGGAGGGAGGGGGCCGCTCGCTCGTCCCCACCCCCTTTCCTGGCCTGCCGGGTAGCGTGCTCGGATAAGGGTCTGGTATGGATTTTGGGGGGGACCCCACGCCGTTTTTTCGGCGTGGGGTTCCCCTTAAAACCCGTACCAGACCAAAGGGCCTGGTATGCTCCTGGAGGGGGACCCCATGCCAGTTTTTTCTTTAAAAATATGGTGTGGAGTTCCCCTTCAAGAGCACAAGTCGCATGCCAAAGTCGGATCAGTGAAGACACTGATACGACTTTGATCCAACTTCAATGCCTTTCAATGGGCTGAAGTAGGATCAAAGTCGGACAAAAGTAGTACAGGAACCTTTTTCAAAGTCGTTCCGACTTTGAAAAACACATGTCGGAGCAGTTAAGACGGCTCTCATAGGGAATCATTGTTTTTGTGACGTAATGCAACTTGTGCTCTTCATGTCGGTCCGAGAATCGGACTAGTGTGCACCCAGCCTTAGACGCACAGAGAGTAGGGTTGACACCTCATCCCTTTAAAACTGAACACATATTAATTACACAGGTTCTGTGGCTAATTAAAGAGGAAGTAAACCCTGATGGGGTTTACTTCCTCTATGTTACCCTGCAATGTAAAAGCATAATGGGCTACTATGAATCACATATTAGCCCATTATGTGCCACTTACCTGCATTGGAAGCCAGCGATGTCCCCGCACCAGGCCACGTCCATCTACTGCCCCTCTTCCTTCTGGGGCCGCGATCTCCGGCTCTGTGACTGGCCGGAGCCTCATGACGTCACGGCACGATCACAGTGAAGGAGCGGCATGTGCCCGATGACGTGGGCGCATGCAGTACACTGTATATCTCCTAAACCGTGCAGGTTTAGGAGATATGCAGGGAACCTACAGGTAAGCCTTATTATAGGCTTACCTGTAGGTTAAAGTGGTTGTCACAGGTTGACAGTCACTTTAAGGTAGTAATTAAACTCACTTTGTGCCTTATCTGCATTAAATTAGCCTCAGAACCTTCGTAATTCATATGCGTTTGGGTTTAAAGAGATGAGGTGGCAACCCTAACAGAGAGCCCAGGAAGCCATGCTGCTGCTCCTGCCTCCTAGCAGTTTGGCTGATGGTAGCAGGTGTCTATTGCACAGCAGCCCTCAGTAACCTTCACTACAACCCAAGTGATCTATGAATGGAGGAGTAGACGTGTGCAATTTGTTTCTTAACAACCGATGACTCATCAGATGTTTTCCCCACTGACAGCTGAATGCAAACAAAAGAATGTCAGTAATGAAAAATAAAGAAAGAATAACTATGTGGGCCCCCCCCCCCCGCATCCATACCAAGCCCTTCGGGTATTGTATGGATTTTAAGGGGAACCCCCACTGCAAATTTTTTTCACAAATGGGTTGCTTATTGGAATCTGAAAGCCCCCTTTAATGAGGGGCCCCCCAGTTACCACAGTTACCCAGCTCCACCCCCCTCCATGACCAGAACATTTTTTGCATTACGGCACTACGTTACTTTAACTGACTATTGCGCGGTCATGCAACACTGTACCCAAACAAAATTGATTTTTTTTTTGTGGTATTTGATCACCTCTGCGGGTTTTATTTTTTGTGCTATAAACAAAAAAAGACCAACAATTTTGAAAGAAAAACAATATTTTTTACATTTTGCTATAAAACACATCCAATAAAAAAATGTAAAAAATCTAATTTCTTCATCAGTTTAGGCCAATATGTATCCTGCTACATATTTTTTTCTAAAAAAAATCCCAATAAGCGTATATTGATTGCTTTGCGCAAAAGTAATAGTGTCTACAAACTATGGGATATATTTATGGAATTTTTTTTTTTTTTTTTTACTAGCAATGGTGGCGATCAGCATTTTTTAGCGGGACTGCAATATTGAGGTGAACAAATCTGACACTAAGTGGTTGATTTACTAAAGCTGGAGAGTGCAAAAACTGGTGCAGCTTTGCACGCTAGCCAATCAGCTTCTAACCTCAGCTTGTTCAATCAAGCTTTGACAATAAAACCTTGAAGCTGATTGGTTTCTGTGTGGAGCTGCACCAAATTTTGCACTTTCAAGCTTTAGTAAATCAACCCCACAGTGACACTTTTTGGGGACCAGTGACACCAAAACAGTGAACAGTGCTAAAAAAAATGCACTGTCACTGTACTAATGACACTGGCAGGGAAGGGGTTAACATCAGGGGAGATAAAAGGGTTAAATGTGTTTCCTGGGGTGCTTGCTAACTGCTTAGCAGAAACACGAGATCTCCATCTTCCCCTCTGACAGAACGGTGATCTGTTTACATAGGTAGACTGTCGTTCTGTCTGCCTCGGGAATGATCGCCGGGTCCCGGCGGACATCGCACCACTGCTTGGACACAGTGGGAGTCAATCACAGTGGGAGTTGGTATCCGGCGGCACACCCATGCGCCCCAATCCCTGTGCGATGACGTCACCCATAGGCTCACTATAGGGCATCTGATGTCGACTGCCCCTCCTCTACACTGAAGACGGAGCTGGAACCCAATCATGTGACCAGATCAGAGTGATTTCAGAATAAATAAGTATACAGTAGACTTCTCTCCTTTCACAAGGTAAATAGAATAGACTTAGGATGAGAAATTTTTTTTAAATATCATAAAGCTGTAGTAAAGCGGGGTTTTTATAAGAGAAGAGACCCTAGTGGTCTCTTTAGTTATAAATGCCCCCCAGCCTGTGAGCAGGTAAAGTGGTCTGAGCCACACATGTGCAGCTCAGATCACTTTATGGCCCGCTCTGTATGCTGTGGCAATGGGACTCCTGTGCGCGTGCACAGGAGTGGCGTCACCACAGCCTAACCATTCAAATGGCTGAAGATGCAAAACCCAGAAGTGCCAGGGGAGCCATGACAGCACTGCACTGAAGGGCTCCGTTTGCAGGGCTCCATTTGTAGGTAAGTCTGTGAAAATGACAGACTTACCTTAAAACCACAAATGGAGATAACCCTCATAGTGGGACTTGTTAGGCACTAAGTCAAAAAGTACATGAGTAGAAAGAAAAGATTGGAAAGGTTATTAAAAGTTCACAGATTCTTTATTGTTACACAAAAATTACAAAAAACTGACAATACATGTGTAGCAGCTTCTACCTAGGTAGGTGCTAGAGTGAGGATTTTTGTAAGTGTAGGTAAATTTAGGTAGGCCTGTTTGTTTTGATTCCGTGCTGGGAGTGTCTCAGGGTAACAGCGGGTGACTCATTCCCTCTTGCTTCTAGAAAGTGCTAGAAGGGGAGGAGGGGAAGAGAGGTGGCGCAGCCTGGTGTGTTTTAGGGAGCCCTGACCTATCCCCAACCTAGATTGGCAGGGGGCAGGCCTCCTTAAATACCTAGGGTCAGCCCAGCTGGGGAGGAGTAGTTTGGGTGGAAGAACTGGAGACGGAGTACTAGGCTGTCGGGGCCTTTGAGGAAGCTCCCCAGTCTGGGGGGGGTGACTTTGGGCCTGGGGCTCGGGTGCAGGATGGAGCCCTTCAAGAACTCAGGAAGGATCTGGACAAGAGGCACAGGAGGAGCAAGAGGATAGCAGGTGTTAGTACTGCCAGGAAAATCCTCAGGAGGGAACCACTGGTCACAGCCAGAGGGGCTGATGAGTGACATGTGCAGTCAAGAGGACTGGGGAGGCATGCCTGAGAGGACTGGGAGGTCTGAGATGGGTGCAGAGCCAGCAGGGAGGGTTGCAATGCCATAGGCAGTGGAGTTAGGCAGCTGCAGCCAGGAGGGCTGGCAGTGCCAGAAGAGGGCTAACTGGGATCAGTAGTCCACCTATGACAGCTTGTGCCAGAGCTTTTCAATTGCTACACCATAGGGGCCCACGGTCCCTGCCTGCAACAAGGCATCTAATAAGGCAGTCTGCAAGCAAGTGTTGTGCTGGAAGAGACTGAAGGAGTAGTATGTACAAGGAGTGTACATAGTTTGTCCCAATCAAGTTTAATTTTCTGAGCATCTCATAAATTCCTTTACCCCATCCAAGTTAATCCCCTCAAAAACACAAAACCAAGTACATGGACTATTCATTGTCTCTGAGTGTTTGATGAAGTGAATGTCCGGCTGGGCATGGTGACAGGTGGACCACAATACACAGCAGCCCCTACAGGGGTACCGCTACACATCTTAAAATAGGTTGGATGCTAGGACTAGATACAGAATATTAGCAAAAAGTCACCAAACAAAGAGTGATGACGGAAAACTTCCAACGCGTTTCGAAATTGGATTTTCTTCGTCAGGGGTGCATGAACATGAGCAAAAGGGAACAGTTTGCTTTCTTTTGAGATGGTAAAGGCGTCTTGAGAAAATACCCAAAGTTTTAAAATAAGTTGCAAGTTAAAAGTTAAAACCACATATTAGTACATTATGGCTTAAACCTGCAGGACAAACTTTTTTATTTTTAAATGATAACTTTACTACCACTTTAAACTTAGTCTTCAGGCAAGCCTAATTTATAAAGTATGTTATTAAAGCTATGTTGCCAATTTCTAAAAAAATACAAACAATGGTCCTTGCAGTGCATCTGAAGTCTATGTAAAGCCTAGCACACACGGGCCAAATGTCAGACGGCATGGCTTGTTCAAGAGAAATCGGCGGACATTCAGCCCATGTGTTTGCCAATGGCTGAGAAAGTTGACTGGAGTGTTCTGTCAGAACACAATAGAACAGCGGGGGAGATTGCAGTACTAACATTGGATAGTTAGTACAGCGGCTCCTCCTGAGCTGTCAGGTTTTTTTTTTCGTTCAGCCCTGCTGGGTTGAATGAAAAAAACTACTAGTGTGTACGAGGCTTAAGTGAGTTGGATGCCAGGCCCCTGGCTGTTCCTTCCAGCAGCCTCCTAAGTCACTATTGAGTTCTATAGTGACATAAGAGCTGGCATCAAGACACAGCACATTCAACATTCCCAGAAGTATTGAATGTTGAAGAATTTGCCAGAGACGGTATTGCTTGAACACAGCAGTTTTGACTCTGAGAGGTAAGTAGACTGATGTTGGCTGATTTCTCTTGAAAAAACCATTGTACAATATTTTGAGTGTCTTTTTTTTTTTTTTTGCACACATGTTGTAATACATATAGCACAATTTTTCCACAAGCAGCACCACATCCACTCCACCCTCTCTTCCTTCAAAAAAACAGAACTTTTTTTATTTGCTCCTTTTTGGCCTGGTAATTATACCTTTGAAAGTGTTTTTTTTTTTAGATACAGTTGTGCTCATAAGTTTGCATACCCTGGCAGAATGTATGCTTTTTTGGTCATTTTTCAGAGAATATGAATGATAACACAAAAACATTTCTTTCACTCATGGTTAGTGTTTGGCTGAAGCCATTTATTATCAATCAACTGTGTTTACTCTTTTTAAATCATAATGACAACAGAAACTACCTAAATGACTCTGATCAAAAGTTTACACAAGTTGACACAAAGGGGTTTGAATGGCTATTAAAGGTAACCATCCTCACCTGTGATCTATTTGCTTGTAATTAGTGTGTATGTATAAAAGCTCAATGAGCTTCTGGACTCCTGACAGACCCTTGCATCTTTCATCCAGTGCTGCACTGATGTTTCTGGGTCATGGGGAAAGCAAAAGAATTGTCAAAGGATCTGCAGGAAAAGGTAGTTGAACTGGGTAAAACAGGAAAAGAATATAGAAAGATATCCAAGGAATTGAGAATGCCAATCAGCAGTGTTCAAACTCTAATCAAGAAATGCAAAATGAGGGGTTCTGTTTAAACCAAACCACAGTCAGGTAGACCAACTAAAAATTCAGCCACAACTGCCAGGAAAATAGTTCGGGATGCAAAGAAAAACCCACAAATAACTTCAGGTGAAATACAGGACTCTGAAAATATGCGGTGTGGCTGTTTCAAGATGCACAATAAGGAGGCACTTGAAGAAAGATGGGCTGCATGGTCGAGTCGCCAGAAGAAAGCCATTACTGCCCAAATGCCACAAAGTATCCCACTTACAATACGCCAAACAGCACAGAGATAAGCCTCAAACCTTCTGGCACAAAATCATTTGGAGTGATGAGACCAAAATTGAGCTTTTTGGCCAAAACCATAAACGCTATAATTGGAGAGGAGTCAACAAGGCCTATGATGAAAGGTACACCATTCCTACTGTGAAACACAGAGGTGGATAGCTGATGTTTTGGGGATGTTGAGCTACAAAGGCACAGGAAATTTGGTCAAAATTGATGGCAAGATGAATGCAGTATGTTATCAAAAAATACTGGAGGAACATTTGCATTCATCAGCCAGGAAGCTACACATGGGAAGTACTTGGACATTCCAACATGACAATGACCCAAGACACAAGGCCAAGGCAACCTGTCATTGGCTACAGCAGCTCTCCCCCCCCCCCCCACCAAATGCTTCCATAGGAATCTGCTTTCTATGGGGGCACTCGTGCATGCTCAATACCGATCTGAGCTGTTTGCATCTGTTCAGATACACAGTCCGACTCGGCCCCACCTCTCTGCTCACCGGTTTTCATTGACTGCAGCAGGTGCCATTGGCCAAACCTGTAAGGGGGGGGGGGGGGGGGGGGGGGGGCTGTTGCAGACATGCATAGTGCTGGATCAAGATTGGGCTCAGGTAAGTTTTTAAGGGGGGCTGCAGTGGCAGTGGAGCTATTATTAAAAGGTTTTTTTTACCTTAATGCAGACATTGCATTAAGGTCAAAAACTTTTTGCCTTTACAACCGCATCAAGAGTATTCCATCCAGTTCTGGTCCTGGTCACCAATCCTCAGAGAGGATGTGCTGGAGCTGGAGAGAGTCCAGAGAAGGGCAACTAAATTAATATGGGGACTGGGGGACCTCAATTATGAGAAACGACTATAAGCACTAAAATTATTCTCCTTGGAGAAGAGATGCTTGAGAGGAGATATGATAGCGATATACAAATATCTTAACCATGATCCCAGCGCAAGTATAAAACTTTTCAGTCCCAGGTTGTGTAGGAAGATACAGGGCCACATGATGAGACTGGAACAGAAGCAGTTTAACCTTAAGCTGCGTAGGGGGGTTTTCACTGTCAGGGCGGTAAGGATGTGGAACTCTCTTCCACAATCGGTGGTGTCTGCAGGAAGTATGGATCATTTTAAAAGACTCTTGGACATGCATCTTAGCAAAAACAATATACGGGATGTGGGAAATGATTTTTTCTACACACACCTACACAGGTTGAACTGGATGGACTATCGTCTTTATTCAACCTTACCTACTATGTAACCACTTTAAGTATTTCTAGAGAAAATGGCTTACCAAGTTTACAATGCATTTACTGTGTACTCACACTGTATCTTCAGTGAAGGGTGTAGAGGAATAAAACACAGCATAATTGGTCATGATGATGCCTTTTCCAGAAACGCAGTTTGATACATGGCGAAAATAACAATAAATGTGAACACTGCTCCAGGCAATGCAATTTAAAGTTTAAACTCTGCGTCCCAGAGGCTTCAAAAAAGCATCAGAAACACATCAGCAGTAAATCACAAGCCTTTACTATGGTTTGACTATAATAGCATTACCAATAGAGATGTACACTGGAATTCCATATCTATGAGTCCATCGTGCCTATACAGCCTCATAATTTCACCAGGTGGTGATGTATTGCCACAATAAATGCCCATGATAAAAAGTAAAACTTAGGAATAAATAACACAAATAACAATACCAGTCTTTCCAGCTAATGTAGACAATGATGCTTCTTTTACGTGGAGAAGATCTTATACAAAGAAATACTTAGCATAGCTGATTGTCCAGTGGACACACACTATCTGTTTCTTCACTCTCCAGCACTGAATGGGTAGGACACTCTTACATCATCACATGCAATGCTGGACCAATGGTGGCCTTTGTATGTGATGATGTCAACAAGAGGGGCAATAACAAAACCAAATGGAAACCAAAAAGTGGTGTAACTTTGGGGGAACAGTGGCTATAATCAGGACAGACAGGGAGAAAGATTGCAGGACTGTGGATTAAAGCATATCTAAAGCAGAATGTACATATTGGGTGAATTTTTCGCTCAACTAGCTGGTTGAAGGAAAAAAATCTGATTCCTGCACCAACATAAAAGAAGTGTATGCAGGGATCTCTCCCACTGAGTTATTGTATTCTGACAGGGGGGACTCCCGCTCACCAGGATACCCAGATGATTGAATGCTGGTTTTCCTGCAAAAGTCAGTCATTAGACCCGCTTCTGTTGAACAGACAGTGGTACACAAATACTGAAAGTCAGGGCGGTTCCCTGGATGACTTTCAGTAAATGTATTCTCAGCTTAACTCTAAAAAACTAAATTTTAGATTTTGCCAATTACCAGTCCTTAAATGTGGTTTCTGCATATCTTCTCTTTTTTTTCTAGACTTTTTTCCTTTTATTTTCACCTGGTGATTCTGCCATTAGCACAGTTCCTGTCCTAGTATAACAAAGCTCCCTCACTGTACAGAAACAGGACAGGGCTACTGGAACCTCCCCATCCTCTTGCCCATAACATAGATGAGTGAGGTCATGTAGTCCTCAGAACAATTTAACTGATAACAGTGCATCAAAGGCATAGAGAGCAAGAGCCCATCAGTAAGGATGAACTGGATTTAGATCTGAAATTGATCCAAACCTTGCTCACCCAAAAACCTACAGGAAGCTGTCACGTGATCGCATCCCTGCTAGTCCAATGGTCTGTGGATGGGAGAGTCCCCACCCCATGGCTGCAAATAAAAAACAGGCATGGATGGTCATGACATCATTGACCTAAAATGGTAACATGGCCATATTAGGATTAATTGTCCAAATATGGCCATGTGGCCATTTTAGGTCAGTGATGTCAGGAGCATCCCTACCTCTTTGCCATCCCTGGTTATCAGCTGTGAAGTTTTCTGGACAGATCAATGGGTGTTTTTTGCACTTATAGCTATAGTAACATGTTTTTAACCGCATATTTAACAGACAAAAAGGTTGCAAATAAGAGAAGTTTTTTGTTAAGGGTTACATTCCCTTTCCCTGTATTAGATCACCCCCCCCAGTAAAATGAACATTATATTCTGAATCAACTGGGGGCATTATTTTTTCTATTTCTGCCTGGAGTTAGGCTTGTAGGCAGCAAGCAGTGACGACCCTCTCTGGTACCACCTGCAAACCAATGAGAGATTTTTTTCCAAGCACATCCACCCTTGTCCCCTACCTATGGATAAGTTTTTAGTGGCATCAACTGCAGCAGCTGAAAAGGAAAATCCTGCACAGTAAAAGCCAAATCCTCATTTACCAAACTGAGGGCAGAACTGTCTGAGCATGTGCCACCTAAAACCAATCAACTGCATATATTGGACAAAGGAAGAGAAAAGTCTGTTTGATAATTGTGGATGAACATAGACTGAAATTAATCATTACTTAAGCATTTTCATAAATGAGACCTTGCATGCTTGAATGTGGCAGTATTGAAGGCTATTTTAATACAAATTAAATTTGGACTGGTTAGCAAAATATTTTGGCTAAGCAAGCAGAGCAACATTGCTGCATGGTGTATGCCAAATAGCCAGACTTTCATTTCATATGTCCATGCAATACAATCCACAATTTATTGTATTTCTAACTACTAGGATGCTATTATGCAACAGAAGCAAGCATCTTGGATCTCACTCATACATAACAGGGCAAGTGAAAGTGGTTTGAGGGCGGATAAAAATAATAAAGAAGGAACCCCACACAGTTAAAGTGGTTGTCTACCCAAAAAAAAAAAAATAAAACCTGCAAGGGAAAGGCATAATGAGCTAGTATGCACCGCATACTAGCTCATTATGAAATACTTACTTCAGTACGAAGCTCCCGCAGGGCTGCCGGTGCCCGCAGAGGGAGCGGACATCTTCCCTGTGGGGATTCTTCCGGGTTTGCGACTCTGGCGCTGTGAGTGGCTGGAGCCACGAGACGTTACTCCCGTGCATGCGCGTGGGAGCCTATCTTTCCGACAAGGTCCGGCGTTGTGTGCCGGGTCTTCGCTGGGACATTACTGTGCATGCGCCTTGACGTCAGTGGCTGCCTGCAAGTGGAATATCTCCTAAACCGTACAGGTTTAGGAGATATTAATTTTACCTACAGGCAGGGACGCTGATAGGGGGGTACAGCCAGCCCTGGTGTGGGGGGCCCAGAGCACACAGGGGGGCCCACACAGGCGGGATTGGTGACAGGTGACAATTGTGTCTCTTTTCCTCCAGCAGATGAAAGTTGCTCTCATTCCCTCTCCCTTGCTACAAGCTTTTATCTGATAAGAAAGAGACAGTTGTCCCTCACTAATCCCCCTCCCCGTGTGGGCCCCCCTCCTCTCAGCACTGGAGTTTGTTATCTCTAACTTAGGTTCCATACACACTGGCTTAAAAAAAAAAAATTGCTGTTTCTACAGGAGTTTAGTGTTTTGCCTGTAGAAGCAGCTCAATGTTATCCTATGTGTCCATACACATTAGCATGATTACAGGCATATTTTAAGCTCAACGTTTAAGAGACAGAAAAAAAAACCCTTCTGGTTCTCCTAAACTCGTCTAAACTTTGTACGAAAGTGAACTGGAGTTTTTTTAAGCCCAGTGTGCATGCAACTTAACTTTTTTCCTCTCCCTCTGATCCTGGAGCCTGTATATTTTTTTCATCTCATCTTCATTTTTATTCAATAACTCAGTTTTATCTTTTAGATTTAGCAGGAATTCTTATTATGTTGTTATGAGTTATGTTGTATTTGTGTCTGCTAATAGTTTTATTGTATTTTTAGCAAAATATAGCTTTAATACTTTCTTGGGGGGGGGGGGGGGGCCCTGTCAAATAGTCTGTACGGGGCCTGGCAATTTCTATCAGCAGCCCTGCCTACAGGTAAGCCTTATTATAGGCTTACCTGTAGGTAAAAATGTGTTTTGAGGGTAGACAACTGCTTTAAATGCATATATAGTTGTATATAAAAGTTATTATTATATTATTATACAGGATTTATATAGCATCCAAAGTTTGTGCACTGCTTTACAAAATAAAGGGAAAACAGGACAGTTATATTACCATTCAAAACAAGAGGGTCAGGAGGGCCCTCCCCGTAAGAGCTTACAATCCAAAGGTGATGAAAAAGGTAAAAACTCTGGGTGGATGAGTTGTTTCAAGAAAAAAAATGCAGTTGTTAGGTGAAGGCAGGATAGGCTTCCCTGAAGAGATTCATTTTCAGGGACCACCTAGACAAACAGAGTAGAGGACAGCCAGACAGATTGGGGAAGGGAGTTCCAGAGGATGGGAGAAGACATCCTGGAAGTGAACATGGGAGTAGGTGACGAGGAAGATAAAGCACAGAGGGTCTTGGCATGGACTTTGGTTGATATTCTGAGGTGAGGTTGGTGATGTAGCTTAGGACAGAAATGTGGATGGCTTTGTACGCCATTGTTAATATTCTGCACGTTGCCTGTTGGCCAGTCAGAAGCCCATGGAGGGATTGGCAGAGAGAGGTGGCAGACACTAGCAAGGTAGATGAATCTGGCAACAGCATTCATGATAGATGGAAGGGGGTATAGCCTAGGTAAAGGTAGACCAGTAAGTAGGGATTTGCAGTAGTCAAGGTAGATAATAAGTGGGTTAGTAGCTTTGTGGTGTAGTTGGTTATGAAGGAACATATTTTGGAAATGAATTTAAAGTTGATCCAAATCCACACACCTCCAACTACAGGCATGCTGATTGGGCAATGAAGGAGAAAAAGAATACAGCTGAGGTCACCTTCTGCTCACTCTGTTCACTACAAGCACATGTGCACTGCTGTAAAACCTGATTGGCTCCCGGTTCTGGTACTTCCAGTCTTAGACTAAATGCTTATGTATAGAATATTATAGGAGTCTAATATCAGGGGTTCCTGCGCCCCACTGGGGAGTTTAGGAAGTAAGAAGAAATCACTCCAAATGGAAGGAAATCTCCTCTTAGAAAACTGTCACAGAAACATGCTTAAGCATTGGAAGATTTTCTCTCTATTCTTGCTCGGGTGACTAACTAAAAATATATATTTTCCCTTTTTTTATTTCCTGGTGACAGTGGTCATAAGAAGAAATAGAGACTGAATCTCTCTAGTGGGGGCACAGACAGCACTAAGAAGCTTACCAGAGTTGTAACCCTTCCACACACTATGGAAAACAAAAAAAAATTGTTGGTTTTGGATTAAAACTTTAATTTTTTTTAAATACATAACATTAATTCATGTTTTACATCTAATTGGAGTTCAGCTTTAAACTTATTTTATTCATATATTCCTCTGGAAAAAAAAAATCTGAAAAATAATTTCTGTTTTTACATATCACAGTATATATCACCATCTCCCTTGTATCTTCAGGAAAAACAAGAGCGCCATGATCCATTTTCCATTTTAGGTTTTTAAATATATTTAGACTGCAAACTCCAAATTGTTAGGTTGAGTTATCATTATCACCATTTGTATAGATTCTCCCAGGGAGGAGTCTGTGCTATTCATCCAAAATCACCTTTCATGTCTGCTGAGGGTTATATACCTATAGTATTCAGGGAGCATTGCTTGGAAAGCTCCCCATACAAAGCATTTGTTATTTGTTCTCTGTAGGACTCATATAAGGCTCAGGAGGACCAGGAGGGGGAGGAAGGACCTGCTGGTGATTAATGGGTAGCGTCATTGTAAGGATCTGGAAGTCAGGGAGTTAATGCAGCAACACCTGCCTTTCACACCCCTTGGCACCATCTGCTCCCCACCCCAATACCATTAAACTTGACTGCTATATTGGACATCTGCTGCCTAACTCCTCATCCAGTCACGTACAAAGCCAGCGTGTCACCTTCACCTCTTGTTTAATAGAACAAGGATTTTTAATGACCTATCTGTGCCAAAGGGGTAGAACGTAATCCGCAACCATGCCCCCTCAGGTTAAAGGGCAATCATACAGTCTATTAAAGCACTGTTCTCCACTGTACCCATAGCTATACATTCATTTAATGATGTATACAGAGCTGTTATTACAGTATCTTTGGGACTGTTATATAACAATTTTTTAATGTATCTTCTATCGACAAAAATAACTAAAATAAAGAACTTAAAACCATTACAAAACATATAAGATTAGTAATGACCTAAGTGATGTAAAGTAAGTGGATTACTTGTACATACAAGGCCTTTTCAATAAAGAGACACAGAAGGGCATTTGACTTTGACCAACCTGCACAGAGGTCCTAGTAACACTTGTTTTCCTGAGAGTCTGAACAGCTGTTTTAATGGTCTAAAAAGATAGCTCATATCTGACTCCCATGTGTCAACGAAAGGCAAATGACACATTATTTTAAAGCAGCCCTAATCAATTTTTTTGTTACCATGGAAGAACCCGTAAAATAATTTTCATGTCTCAGGGAACACATGCTAAAATGTATTATATGTACATTGCATGGTACATTATCATGAATGGTAGAATGTAGATAAAATAATAAATAAAATAACAAAGAATGAGGTGTATGTAGCCTATATAACACCCACAATGGATCATTTTTACAACCCTTGATCTATATGCCATTTTTCCGCAATAATCATAGAATAAAATCATAAAATTTAATAAATAAATCCATACAGTCAAAATAGTAGTTCCTCCTTACTTTGGCATTCAGTGGGAAAATGCTTCCTTACATTGGTGGTCAGTGGAAAATAGGCCTCCTTACATTGGTGGACACTGGTAAAAATACCCCTTACATTGGTGGCTGGTGATAATAATGCTCTTTACATTGGTGGTTAGTTGTAAAAATGCATTTTACATTGGTGGTCAGTGGTAAGAATGCCCTTTCCATTGGTGGTCAGTGGGAAGAAGGTTGCCCCTAACCTTGGTGGTCAATGGGAGATGGGCATCCTTACATTAGGGGTGACTGGGACCTTTCCATTGGTGGCCGGTTGGAGGAAAGACCAACATTGATGGTCAGTGGACATTCTTGCATTGGTGGTTAGTAGAAAGAATGCTACTTACGCTGATGGTGAGTGGAAAAAATGTCCTTTACATTTCTGATCAGTGGGAAGAATCCCCCTTACATTGGTGGCCATTCAGAAGAAAGCCATTTTATTGGTGGTCACTGGCCAGTGGGAAGAATGTCATTTCATTGGTGGTCAAAGGGAAAAATACCCCTTACATTGATGGTCAGTGGGAGGATTGCCCTTTACGTCTGTGGCCTATGGGAAGAATTTCCCTTACATTGCTGGTCAATGGGAAGAGTGCCCAATACAGTGGTGGTCATTTGGAAGAAGGACTGTGATACTGGGGGTCAGTGGGACAAATGCCCTCCTCAACTGGAGGTCAGTAAGAGAAGTGTCCCCTTCTTTTGGTGGCCAGAGGGAAGAATATCCCTTTAAGACAGTTACAAAGAAAACGTTCCACTGGTCTCATACCATTATCTCTAGTCAGTGATTTTGGTGCTATCCTAGTTTCCATCAGGAGGTCAATGGTTCCTCTAGAGGTGCTACAGGTTTCGTGATCAGTCGAGTTCTCCCATTCATCTCTATAGAGCATGTAGTCACGCCTGCAAACTGCAGCATGGATGCCCAGGGGAAAATGGACGTAGCTGAAATTTGGTCATGTGGGGTCTGTGTTGCATTTTTATTTTTCTTGCGTTTAGGAAATTTAGACAGAAGCATAGGGGGGAAGCATATACAATTTGGCTGTGAGTTAAGCTAAACACTCAGTAACTCAAAGCATTAACTCACTGAACATGCGTTTTTCTTTTTACTTTAACTCTTTGACAAGCTACGGTCCTGAACCTACCTGATTTGTAAATTAATTATTGATTTTCTATATTTAATGTGTACTTCAATCAAAGTCAAACTGTCAAAGGAGGGTAGAAATACAATTTCATGTTATCTGCTCTAATGGGACAACATAGTGGTAACTGACTCACATGCAAGAGACACATATAGACAAATGAACACTTATATAGTATATACAGTATCTCACAAAAGTGAGTACACCCCTCACATTTTTGTAAATATGTTATTATACCTTTTCATGTGACAACACTGAAGAAATGACACTTTGCTACAATGTAGTAGTGAGTGTACAGCTTGTATAACAGTGTAAATTTACTGTCCCCTCAAAATAACTCAACACACAGCCACTGATGTCTAAACCGCTGGCAACAAAAGTGAGTGCACCCCTAAATGAAAATGTCCAAATTGGGGCCAAAGTGTCAATATTTTGTGTGGCCACAATTATTTTCCAGCACTGCCTTAACCCTCTTGGGCATGGAGTTCACCAGAGCTTCACAGATTGCCACTGGAGTCCTCTTCCACTCCTCCATGATGACATCACAGAGCTGGTTGATGTTAGAGACCTTGCGCTCCTCCACCTTCCATTTGAGGATGCCCCACAGATGCTCAATAGGGTTTAGGTCTGGGGAAAAGCTTGACCAGTCCATCACCTTTACCCTCAGCTTCTTTAGCAAGGCAGTGGTCGTCTTGGAAGTGTGTTTGGGGTCGTTATCATGTTGGAATACTGCCCTGCGGCCCAGTCTCCGAAGGGAGGGGATCATGCCCTGCTTTAGTATGTCACAGTACATGTTGGCATTCATGGTTCCCTCGATGAACTGTAGCTCCCCAGTGCCAGCAGCTCTCATGCAGCCTCAGACCACGACACTCCCACCACCATGCTTGACTGTAGGCAAGGCACGTTTGTCTTTGTACTCCTCACCTGGTTGCTACCACACACGGTTGACACCATCTGAACCAAATAAGTTTATCTTGGTCTCATCAGACCACAAGACATGGTTCCAGTTATCCATGTCCTTAGTCTGCTTGCATTCAGCAAACTGTTTGCAGGCTTTCTTGTGTATCATCTTTAGAAGAGGCTTCCTTCTGGGACGACAGCCATGCAGACCAATTTGATGCAGTGTGCAGCGTTTGGTCTGAGCACTGACGGGTTGACCCCCCACCCCTTCAACCTCTGCAGCAATACTGGTAGCACTCATACGTCTATTTCCCGAAGACAACCTCTGGATATGACGCTGAGCACGTGCACTCAACGTCTTTGGTCGACCATGGCAAAGCCTGTTCTGAGTGGAACCTGTCCTGTTAAACCGCCGTATGGTCTTGACCACCGTGCTGCAGATCAGTTTCATGGTTTTGGCAATCTTCTTATATTTATGTAGAGCAACAATTCTTTTTTTCAGATCCTCAGAGAGTTCTTTTCCATGAGGTGCCATGTTGAACTTCCAGTGATCAGTAAGAGAGCGTGAGAGCGACAATACCAAATTTAACACACCTGCTCCCCATTCACACCTGAGACCTTGTAATGCTAAGGAGGTACATGACACCGCGGAGGGAAAATGGCTAATTGGGCCCAATTTGAACATTTTCACTTAGGGGTGTACTCCCTTTTGTTGCCAGCGGTTTAGACAGTAATGGCTGTGTGTTGAGTTATTTTGAGGGGACAGCAAATTTACACTGTTATACAAGCTGTACACTCACTACTTTACATTGTAGCAAAGTGTCATTTCTTCAGTGTTGTCACATGAAAAGATATAATAAAATATTTACAAAAATGTGAGAGGTGTTCTCACTTTTGTGAGATACTGTATATGAATCATAGTAGTATTGTTAGTGTAAAATAGAATGGCTTCTGTATATGAGTCTAAAGCAGTGTTACAATAAAAGAAGGGAATATTACCAACCTGGCACATAGTGACTCAGAGGTTGAAGGGTCCTTGGGAGAAATATATGCATTTACAATATATGAGTAATAGGGCAAGGGACACTGGGGGTTTAAAATAAGGCGGTATTAGGTGGTGTCAAACACAGAGTGATATTAGAAGGTGTGAAATATACAGTATCTCACATTTTTGTATAGATTTTATGAAATCTTTTCATGTGACAGCACTGAAAAAATAACACTTTGCTACAATGTAAAGTAGTGAGTGTACAGCTTGTATAACAGTGTAAATTTGCTGTCCCCTCAAAATAACTCAACACAACAGCCATTAATGTCTAAAAACCGCTGGTAACAAAAGTGAGTACACCCCTAAGTGAAAATGTCCAAATTGGACCCAAAGTGTCAATATTTTGTGTGGCCACCATTATTTTCCAGCACTGCCATATAACCCTCTTGGGCATGGAGTTCACCAGAGCTTCACAGGTTGCCACTGGAGACCTCTTCCACCCTCTATGATGACAGCACGGAGCTGGTGGATGTTAGAGACCTTAAACTCTTCCCCCTTCCTTTTGAGGATGTCCCACAGATGCTCAATAGGGTTTAGGTGTGTTTGGGGTCGTTATCATGTTGGAATACTGCCCTGTGGCCCAGTCTGCAAAGAGGGGGATCATGCTCTGCTTCAGTATATCACAGTACATGCTGGCATTCATGGTTCCCTCAATGAACTGTAGCTCCCCAGTGCTAGCAGCACTCATGCAGCCCCAGACACTCCCACCACCTTGCTTGACTATAGGCAAGCCATACTTGTCTTTGTACTCCTCATCTGGTTTCCAGCACACACGCTTAACACCATCTGAACCAAATACGTTTATCTTGAACTCATTACACCACAGGGCATGGTTCCAGTAATCCATGTCCTTAGCCTGCTTGTCTTCAGCAGACTGTTTGGGGGCTTTCTTGTGCATCATCTTTAGAAGAGGCTTCCTTCTGGTATGACAGCCATGCAGACCAATTTGATGCAGTGTGCGGCGTATGGTCTCAGCACTGACAGGCTGACCCCCCACCTAGGGTTGCCACATCATCCCTTTAATCCAGGACACATCTGAATTACACAGGTTCTGGGGCTTATTTAATGCAGATGAGGCACCAAGTGAGTTTAATTACCACCTTAATCAGCCACAGAACCTGTGTAATTAATATGTGTCCTGTATTAAAGGGATGAGGTGGCAACCCTACCCCCACCCCTTCAACCCCTGCAGTAATGCTGGCAGCTATCATATGTCTATTTTGTCATATCCCCTGGATATGACGCTGAGCACATGCACTCAACTTCTTTGGTCAACCATGGCGAGGCCTGTTCTGAGTGGAAACTGTCCTGTTAAACTGCTGTATGGTTTTGGCCACCGCGCTGCAGCTCAGATTCAGGGTCTTGGCAATCTTCTTATAGCCTAGGCCATCTTTATGTAGAGCAACAATTATTTTTTTCAGATCCTCAGAGAGTTCTTTGCCATGAGGTGCCATGTTTAATGTCCAGTGACTAGTATGAGAGAGAGCGATAACACCAAATTTGACACACCTGCTCCCCATTCACACCTGAGACCTTGTAATGCTAACGAGTCACATGACACTGGGGAGGGAAAATGGCTAACTGGGCCCAGTTTGGACATTTTCACTTAGGGGTGTACTCACTTTTGTTTCCAGCGGTTTAGACATTTATGGCTGTATGTTGAGTTATTTTGAGGGGACAGCTAATTTACACTGTTTTACAAGCTGTACACTCACTACTTTACATTGTAGCAAAGTGTAATTTCTTCAGTGTTGTCACATGAAAAGATATAATAAAATATTTACAAAAATGTGAGGGGTGTGCTCATTTTGTGAGATACTGTAAATGCTGTAACTCACTTGGTAATATGCCAGTATGGTACAATACCTTAGTATACATTGGCAGTATTTAATGTTGTAGTAGAAACAGCAAACATAATGTGAAAGATGCAAAATAGAAGGGATTGGGGAAAGGGGGGGGGGTGTAATAACATCTGTTGCCAGGTGACTGTGATCCTGTATTCTCCAATGCCCAAACAGCAAAACAGCGTGTGCCCCAGCTCACCTCTTCCACCTTGATGTCTTTTTATTTGATCTTCTGAAAGTTGAGCCCCAGGGGGTTTGCACTGTCTCAACATAAGAGGAAGCATTGGAGCCTGTATAGACTGTGAGTGTAGTAGCAATGAAAATGGCTGTGCTTCAGGTGACAGTGGAACTGGATGGCAGAGGAGGCAGCAGTCATCACAGAAGAAAGAGCATTATGGAAGACGAGGCCGCCAGGCTCAGTGATGGTGAGGTTAAAACTGAGATTGAAGAGGATGCAGTGGGACTAGTGATGGTAGATTGGAATGGGAATGGAGGCCGTGGAGCTTCAATGATGGTAGATCAGGATGGGAATGAAGGCGGTGGAGGATCAGTGATGGTAGATCAGGATGGTAATGAAGGTGGTGGAGGATCAGTGATGGTAGATCAGGATGGTAATGAAGGCAGTGGAGGATAAGTGATGGTAGATCAGGATGGGAAACGAGGAAGTGGAGGGTCAATTATGGTAGATTAGGATGGGATTGAAGGCATTGGAGGATCAGTGATGGTAGATCAGGATGGGAATGAAGGCAGTGGGGGATCAGTGATGGTAGATCAGGATGGGAATGAAGGCGGTGGAGGATCAGTGATGGTAGATCAGGATGGTAATGAAGGCAATGGAGGATAAGTGATGGTAGATCAGGATGGGAAACTAGGAAGTGGAGGATCAATTATGGTAGATTAGGATGGGATTGAAGGCAGTGGAGGATCAGTGGTGGTAGATCAGGATGGGAATGAAGGCGGTGGAGGATCAGTGATGGTAGATCAGGATGGTAATGAAGGCAGTGGGGGATCAGTGATGGTAGATCAGGATGGGAATGAAGGCAGTGGGGGATCAGTGATGGTAGATCAGGATGGGAATGAAGGCGGTGGAGGATCAGTGATGGTAGATCAGGATGGTAATGAAGGCGGTGGAGGATCAGTGATGGTAGATCAGGATGGTAATGAAGGCAGTGGAGGATAAGTGATGGTAGATCAGGATGGGAAACTAGGAAGTGGAGGATCAATTATGGTAGATTAGGATGGGATTGAAGGCAGTGGAGGATCAGTGATGGTAGATCAGGATGGGAAACTAGGAAGTGGAGGATCAATTATGGTAGATTAGGATGGGATTGAAGGCAGTGGAGGATCAGTGATGGTAGATCAGGATGGGAATGA
>BLSH010437122.1:15767-26884 GCA_018402905.1 Glandirana rugosa
CGTAACAGGACGTACTTTTAGTACAAAAAGAACTTCCTACGTCTGAACTACTGCCAGTTTCTGGAAGACACGTTCTTCAAGCAGTGGTACAGGAAGAAGTCTGCATCCTTCAAGAAAAACATGATTTTCATGCAGGACAATGCTCCATCACACGCGTCCAAGTACTCCACAGCGTGGCTGGCAAGAAAGGGTCTAAAAGAAGAAAAACTAATGACTTGGCCTCCTTGTTCACCTGATCTGAACCCCATAGAGAACCTGTGGTCCATCATGAAATGTGAGATTTACAAGGAGGGAAAACAGTACACCTCTCTGAACAGTGTCTGGGAGGCTGTGGTAGCTGCTGCACGCAATGTTGATGGTGAACAGATCAAAACACTGACAGAATCCATGGATGGCAGGCTTTTGAGTGTCCTTGCAAAGAAAGGTGGCTATATTGGTCACTGATTTGTTTTTGTTTTGTTTTTGAATGTCAGAAATGTATATTTGTGAATTTTGAGATGTTATATTGGTTTCACTGCTGAAAATAAATAATTGAAATGGGTATATATTTGTTTTTTGTTAAGTTGCCTAATAATTATGCACAGTAATAGTCACCTGCACACACAGATATCCTCCTAAAATAGCTACAACTAAAAACAAACTAAAAACTACTTCCAAAAATATTCAGCTTTGATATTAATGAGTTTTTGGAATCATTGAGAACATGGTTGTTGTTCAATAATAAAATTATTCCTCAAAAATACAACTTGCCTAATAATTCTGCACTCCCTGTATATTCTATATACATGCGTTACACACAGAGTGATCTATGTGATGATTTGGTGAGCCATGTCATCTGCTGGTGTTGGCCTACTGTGTTTTATCAATTCCAATGTCAGTACAGCCTTCTAGCAGAAAATTCTATCGCACTTCATGCTTCCCTCTGCTGACCAGCTTTATGGAGATGCTGATTTCATTTTCCAGCAGGACTTTGCACTAAGGATGGGCTCGGGCGTGTTCGGAACTGCACGTGTTTGATCCCACCAGGAAGTTTGCACTGCGCGGCACTAATCACAGGCAGTGAAACATTTTCTGATGCGCGGCTGCAGTGATTGGGAAATGTTTCACTGCCTGTGATTAGCACAGCACAGTGCAAACTTCCGGGCGGGATCGGGCACGTTCATTCCGAACACGCCCAAGCCCATTCCTGCTTGGCACCTGCCCACACTGCCAAAAGTACCAATACCTGGTTTAGAGCTGGTTCACACTACAGCGACTTGGGATCCGACTTGAGTCGCCCTAAGTCACCTGACATGAGAAATCCCATTGAAGTGAATGGGAGCCATCTTAATGTACACTACTGAAGTCGCTCTGACTTCAGAAAAGGTTCCTATACTACTTTAAGGCGACTTCTATCTGACTTGTGCCCATAGAATTCAATAGAAGTCGCCTTCAAGTTGGATCCCCCATCTATATGGAAGCGACTTTACAGTAAAAAGAAAATAATTTATCCAGGTAAAAGGAATGATGTCAGAAGAGCTATAGTCTCTGATTGGCCACAGGCATAGTCGCCTGGCATGGAGGTCACTTTAAGTCATGTTGTAAGTTTCCCCAAGTCGTGCTGAAGTTGCCTTGCAGTCGCGTTAAAATTGCCTACAGAGTCGCGCCTGTAGTCGGATCCTGTGTGAATTGACTCTGAATGATCATGGTATCACTGTGCTTGATTGGCCAGCAAACTCACCTGACCTAAACCCCATAGAGAATCTGTGGTGTATTGTCAAGAGGAAGATGAGAGACAGCAGACCCAACTAGCTGAAGGCCGCTATCAAAGCAACCTGGGCTTCCATAAGGCTACTTTCACACTGGGGCGGGTGGGAGCGATTTTCCGCTGTTGCGACGCTATGCAGGCAGAAGCGCAGTGCTTTTAACCCCCCCACAAGGGTTTAAAAGGGGGATAAAAGTGCCGGTGTGCTGCGCTCCGGTGTGCAGCCACTTCGGAAGCGTTTGCTATTGATTTCAATGGCAGGGGTGGTGTAGGAGCGGTGTATACAGTGCTCACAGCACCGTCCCAAAGATTCTGCTTGCAGGAGTTTTTGTAACGTCATGCAAGCGTACCACCCCAGTGTGAAAGCACTCTTGCTTTCACACTGGGGTGGATGGGGGGGGGTGTTTTTCAGGCGCTATAATGGTGCTATTTTTAGCCCAAAAGCACCTGAAAAACGCCCCAGTGTGAAAGTACCCTAACACCTTAGCAGCGCCACAGGCTGATCGATTCCATGCCATTCAGCATTGATGTGGTAATTCAAAGGAGACCATGTATTGAGTGCATACTATACATACTTTTCAGGAAAGTCAACATTTCTGTATTAAAAATACTTTTTTTTTTTATTGGTCTTATGTAATATTCTAATTTTATGAGATACTGAATTTTGGATTTTCACTAGCTGTAAGCCATAATCATCAAAATTAAAAGAAAGAAATGCTTGAAATATATCACTCTGTGTGTAATGTACCTATATAGAATATAATGAATTGAATTACTGAAATAGATTAACTTTTTGATGATATTCTAATTTTATGAGATGCACCTGTATAGTATCCAACAAACCCAATCAACAATTGCAGCTTAGTTTAGCACAGGCACGCTAAGGCCTCATACACACGGGCGTAATAGCAAAACGTCTGGACCGACGTCAGGCAAAAATCTTCAGCGTTAATGAGCGTTAGTGAGCGTCGACGTCAATAGGCGTTTTTTTAAAAAAAACAACATTCCTCTGCTATTTTTTAACTGGAAAACGCCGGCACTAAAAACGCCGGTTGACACCGATGCGGCATCAATGTGCGTTAGTGAGCGTTTTGCCGGCTCAGCGTCAAAAACGCCAAAACGCTACAGCCTCGCGCGGGTCCTGCGTTCGATTTACAGCTTAATAACACCAACGCCATCTACAGCTCAAAAACGTCTGCATTTTTATGGCGCCATTGAATAACATGGAAAAAAAAAACGCAAAAAAACCTGGCGTCAAAAAACCGTGTGTATGAGGCCTTATAGCAGAGGGCTAGTTATTTTACTCTGAAGGGCAGAGCTCATTGGCTCAGGGGACCAGCATTCTGTTCCCTATGACATGAAGTCCTAAAAAAAAACTAGAGAATTAAGTGGATTGTCCAGCTGCTTCATCCTACCAAATCTTAGACCCCATACACACTATTAGATTTTCTGCAGATTTTTGTCTTCAGATTTACCAAAACCATGTAATATGAGGTCAAACCTTAAGGCCTCATACACACGGGCGTCTGAGAAAAAATAAGCAAAACGTCGGGTCCAACGTTTTGGAAAAATCTGTGTTTTTTTTGGCGTTTGCATCGGCGTTAGTGAGCCTCGGTCTCAATAGGCGTTTTTCAAAAAAAAATCAGTCCTCTGCTATTTTTCAAACTAAAAACGTTGGCGTCAAAAAATGCTGGTTAACGCCAGTACGGCGTTAGTGAGCGGTTTGCCAATTAGCGTCAAAAAACGGCAAAACGCTACAGCCTCAGAATGCACTGGTCCCACGTTCTAGAATCAGCTCACTAACATGACGCCCTCTACTGCTCAAAAACGCCAGTGTTTTTAGAGGGCCATTGAATAAGATGGAGAGCTGCCAAAAATCGCCCAAAAACGCCCGTGTGTATGAGCCCTAAGAGTTTCAATTTATATGCAGTGTGTATGGGGTCTTAGTCTGAAAAATGACAGGGAATGCATGTTTTTGTACATATTTTGTTAATAATTAAGGTCAGGGGTAACATTTATATTTTATTTAGGTAAATTAGAAATATTGTATAAAGATATTTTATATTTTCATAGCCAATCAGCAGGTCAAGCCCTAAGCCCCCTTTGTACATCTTCCCATTTCACCTTACCACCTATTTTGTAAAAAGTCTATTGTTTACAAGGCTCAATAGCTGAAGCTGAAATTTACAGATACACACACAAAGGAAAGAGTGACAAAAGTGGCTCATCCATTTTCAGACAAAGACTGAATGAGAGACAGCAAGTCTTACAGCATGGTTACTCTTCCCTTCTCTTTGTCAGCAGCACATACTGGCCTTTGCTTAATTTCTCTACTACTTTCTTAAGCCACAGAGAGCAAAGACATGAAGCCTTGTGCAAGTTCCACATTGGGCTGATGGCCCTCTTCCTGCTGTCATTGGACAGTACTTGTTCAATCACCAAGTGCCAGCGCTGTAACAAGGGAGGAAGGGTAGTGAGCCCTATGCTCCCCTACACCCAGAAATACAGGTTTTTCTCTTCAATGCCAATGGTTAATTAGAATCCTTGTCATGTATTCAATGTTTATTTGTAAAACAAAAATCATACATACAGTAAAAAATATATACATATAAAACCTTAGTTTAAAATATATAAACTTCAAAAGGTAAAATTTGCCAAAAATTGTTTAATTTAGTAGCTGAAAAGAGTTACATGTGTATGAGGTCAGTGCAGAAGCAAATGGCAACAGTTTTTTGGGATAAGAAGGGAATTCTGCTGGTGGACTACCTCCAAAAGGGATCAACCATCAATGCAACATATTACTGTGCTTTATTGACGAAGTTGAAGCAAAATATCATGGAAAAACGTTGAGGAAAGCTCTCCAAAAGTGTAATTTTGTTTTATGGAAAAGCCTTGTCACACACTACAGGTGAAACAATGCCAAAACTGACCTCCTTAGGCTTTCAAGTAATGCCCCATCTACACTATTTGCCCAACCTGGCCCCTTCTGACTATCATCTGCTCCCCAATCTCAAAAAACACCTAAAAGGACAATGATTTGGGAGTGTTCCGTAGGCAACTAATGCTGCAAATGAGTGGGAGAATTTTATTTGTAGGGACTTAAGAAGCTGCAGGACAGATGTCGCAAGTGCATTGACTTCCTAGGGCAGTGGTTCTCAACTCCTGACCTCAGGACCCACCAGCAGGCCAGATTTTCAGTATTACCTTGGGGAGATGCAGACTAGAATACTGCAATCACTGAGCAGCAAATGATATCACCTGTGATGTATTTCAGTTATCCTGCAAACCTGGCCTGTTAGTGGGTCCCGAGGACCGGAGTTGAGAACCACTGTCCTAGGGGAATATGTTGAATAGTTTGGCAGTTGCAGCTTCCTAGCTCAATTTTTCCTGAGCAAGGCTCAATACTTATCAGCGCCCCCTCAAATTATGAGAAAGCTCATTGCTGTATTTCCGTGAAGGAGATGATTTCATTCACAGCCTTAATTTAATAAAATAAAAGTTACCTGATAGATATATAACCCTTATCAGCTATTCGCTGCACGCAGAAGAGGCTGTGGGTGGCCACAGGCGGCCCAATTATTACAACAAATGCTTTTGATTTTAAGAATCACTTGTGACAATTGGACTGATTCTGCTGTCCTAGCAGGCAATAATGACCACTTCCAGCTGTCAGAGACACTTGCACAAAGAAGTTTTCCAATTTATCAAAGCATCTCCCTGCAAGCAGGCCCAATATTTTGCAGTGGAGTAGATGAATGGATCAAACGTACTGTATGCAAGCTTCTTGAAGTGCCAAACCACAGAGTCATTAGAGAATAAGCAGAAATACCCTCACCTATCCTTCTTATGGGCATACCTGTCTCTCCATGGACATCTTACAGTATGTTAATTGACTCCTATGAGTGTGAAGCTCTAGAGAATATTTTTTTTAAGACCATGAATAAGGCTGGATTCACACCCATGCATTTTTAGTGCTTTTTGCATTTTGCAGATTTGCACTGCAGTCCATTTAACATGGTTTCCTATGGAACACGTTCTGTAGTGCAAATCTGCAAAATGCAAAAAGCACTAAAATGCATAGGTATGAATCCAGCCTAAGGGTTGATTAAAATCTCTGTTAAATTTTTCTGTTATTTGTATGGAAATTTCAATAAATATTCTTTAATGAGTAAAAAAATAAATACATCTCTGTTAGGTTTGCTGTTTTTGATCCCATTTAATAGATTTACCTTGCTTAAAATAATATATAAAATATATCCAAATGTCTCCTGCCACATATTTTTTTTTACATAGATACACAATTAGTATGGTTGAATACAGACACTAGTTCATCCAGTTCAACCTGTGAGTGTGTTTATGTCACTGTTATTCTCTATATCCCTATACAATGTGCTCCCTAAGAAACACTTCTAAAAGTTTTTTGACTTTATCTACACTCCCCTTTGACTCTGCCAGCTGTGGAAGGGATTTAAATATCCTTACAGCTCTAGCAGTAAAGAACCCCCTATGCAGTTTATGATTGAACCACTTCTCATCCAACTTCATTGTGTGTCCTCTTAGGCTAATAGTTTCCTCCCAATGCTAGAATCCACATTTAAAGATCAATGATTCAATGTTTGTAGTCGTTCCCCATAACCTAGGTCCTCCAGGCCATTTATTAGCTTTGTTGTCTTTCTCTAGACCAGTCTTTCTCAACCTTTTTACCCCAGAGGAACCCTTACTAAAATCAATTTGTTGGTGGTCAGTGAAAATAATGCCCTTTACATTTGTGGTCATGCAGAATAAGGCAGCCCTTACAGTGGTGGTCAATATGCAATCGGATGGCTTAAGAGATTGTTGGCTTCATGCAACTGGCTCTACCAAGTGGCGTTGACCCCAGAACTATGCAGACACCTTAAGATAGGAGGTCAATCAGCCACAGCTCAAGGAACCCCTAGCAACCTTTGAAGGAACCCTAGGGTTCCATGAATCCCTGGTTGAGAATGGCTACTCTACATTCTCTCCAGTTCTAGCACATCCTTCCTCAGGACTGGTGACCAGAACTGGATGGGATATTTATGATGCGGCTGAACTAGAGTTTTGTAAAGTGGTAGAGGTATTGTTTATCTGTAGAGTAAATACCCTTTTTAATGTATTCTAATAGTCAGTTATCCTTACTTGCTGCAGCTTGACATTGCATGCTATTGCCATTGCATATTTGATAAAATGTGATCAGTATCACATACATAGTTATAGAGACAAATACCGTATTTCTTCACATACCATATGTAACACAGTTTAATGTTGATGGAATAATTGCTTTAAATTTACCTTCATTAAAACAGACTCGCTGAGCTTTTCTCGATTGACAATTTTGATGGCAACCTTTTGACAAGTAACACAGTGGATCCCTAATTTCACCAGACCTGTAATAAAAGACAAATGAAATTGGGTTAGATGCTTTGTATCAGTGAATGCAAGCTGCAAAACAGACAACAACATTGGAAGATACAGGCAGAATGTGCACACTGAAAGTAATGGATCAGATACAGGGACCTTCATACATATTCACTCTATAGACTTAATTGCCTTCATATGGCACCTGGTTTGGTTGGACAGCAGGCAGATGCTGGTTACGCGGAGGTCGAGATAGCAGCATCACGTCTAAAAATCTGTAGTGTATGGAAAATAACTAATTTTAAACACATTTTATTCTGTTTTTACATTTAATACAAAGTATTTGGCCATCAAGTTCCTGGACAAACATGCTGGCAGATTATTAGGGTTCTTTTACAGAGAAGGCTGAGGTGCGGCCGCCCACCCAAAATCTAACATTACAATTTGACATGGCTGTACACATGATACAGCATTTTTAACACGGGCTGCAGTGTTTGCCAGTGCCACTGCCTGTCAAACTCACCCATAAACCTCAATAGGGCCGCACTGTAACCGTGATCCAAATGCAATGTAAAGCATGGAGCATGGAGCAATTTTCTTTTCGGCAACCACAGTCAGTGTTAGCCCTGGTTCACACTGACATGATTTGGCATGCGATTTGACATGCCAAAGTGCATGGCAAATCGGCAGCAATTGCCAGCAATGGCACCATCCTAATCAGTGCGACGCTGCCCTTGCGGCACCGCACCGATTTCAAAAAGTAGTTCTTGTACTATTTTTTGCGATTTCCATAGGCATCTGTGCAAAAACCCACACAGATGCCTGTGAAATCGCTGCTGAAATCGAAACTGACATGCGGGAATGAAATGGTGCGAGTTCAGCTCCTCTAGCGGGCGACTCTTTCTCCTCCCCCCGATGGGAAGTTTTTAGCTTTTCACATGACAACGTTGTCAACGGTGGCTGTTTCCTGATCAGTGTTCACCCATTCACTGTTTTAGTGTTTTTACATATCATGATTGCAGTTTATTTTCCAATAAAACTTTTGCACTTTACATTTGATCTTGTTTATTGATGATTGTCCCACATCTGAAATTCCAGTGGCTTTTTATATGGTGACCTCTGTGGACAGCCCTCTGTGCTACCCCTTTTTGGTGCAACACTCATGTCATGTCTACCAGCCAGCCTTTGTCTCTACAGTACTCAAATAATGGCTTCATGTATATTTCCACATCGTCCTTCCTATACAGTAAGTGCTTTATCTGTAAAATAAACATTGCTGAATCCTTCATTTAGTTGCCAGGAACAGTCACAGCATATAATGCATTAAAATCACAAGGGTAAAAATACTGCTCCAGCCTAATCTCATCTCTGCACTATGAAGCTCGCAGCCAGAGGCATTTGTTCACCTCGGGTCACTGGTGAGAAATGGTTCTGTCCTGTTTAAATAAACATTCTCTCCTTTTCAGAGATATTAAAAACCTATATCATTATCCCTAGTGAAAACCCGGGGTTACGCGATAGTTCAACAAAATGGTTAAAAAAGATCTTCTCTGCAACTAGGCCATAATTTTAAATATCAACTGCATGACCAAAGTATAGGTTAACTAAGGTAATTTCGGGCCGCTCATGTGGAAAAAACAGACTTGAAATCTGGCCCCTTTCCTGCCTTGGAGGGCCCATTCTGACAACTACTGTTACAGAGTGCAATAGGGAGTTATATTATAAATATATATATATATAAAATATATACCCAGTGCACTATACACAGGCTCCCCCGGGCACGAGGAATAAGCTCATGGAGCACTAATTGGCATGATTTCTGGTAATGAAGACTCGGGGGATGGAGTTGGTTGGGGGCTGGAGGGAGTGGCGGAAGCTATATGTGGGAGGGGGTCCCATCTCTTTGCGCCTCGCACTCTTTGAAGTTAGTCACAGGCAGCAGGACAGAAAGCGCTCCTGGGAAAGGAGTATAGAAAAAGTAGGCCATGGAAAAATGGAAGGGGAAGAGGAGAAGAGACAGGCAGAGAGGAAGATGTGGGTTAAAGAGATAGAGAAAAAGATATATATTAGTTTTATTTCATAAGTAGTACAAAGCGCAGTTATCCATACCAAGCACATTTCCCATTTTACTGCTACAAGAGAGAATTAGTAGTAGGTTATTAAAGGAAATGTATTGTCTTAGCAATGACCTTTTACACATACAGTACATGGCAAGAGATTTGCTTGATGAAAATTATTTTATTAATGTGTGTAGGCGTTTTAAAACCATGTTTCTATAAGTAACTCATTACTATATCTGTGTATAGGGGCAGCCATATGTGCACAATACAAATACAAGCTGCTTTGCAGTACTACACAACAGCACTGCTTTACAGCACCTTGTCACAATGCAAGTCTGTGCTTTGCCTTTACTACAGGAGTATAGGCTGTTCACATAGCAAACCAAACGCTCATCCTTTAAAATTCTGAGCATGTGCTAGCTCTGGCTGAGGATGCTGATGGCATCTGTCCAGGACATGCTCCAGGCTAAAGAGAATGTTGTTATCTATGGTGAGACTTGGTGCACATAGCTACAAACTGTCCTTCATTTGGAGGGACTGACTCACATTTTAAACCAAATCCCTCTGTACAGTACATACACTATATTACCAAAAGTATTTGGATGCCTGCCTACATGCACATGAACTTTAATTGGCATCACAGTCTTCGTCCATAGGGTTCAATATTGAGTTGGCCCACCCTTTGCAGACCAGTCAAGTTCCTTCAACCCAAACCCCGCTCATCTATGTCTTTATGGACCTTGCTTTGTGCACTGGTGTGCAGTCATGTTGGAAGAAGAAGGGGACATCCCCAAACTGTTCCCACAAAGTTGTGAGCATGAAATTGTTCAAAATGTCTTGGTGTGCTAATGCATTAAGAGTTCCCTTCCCTGGAACTAAGGGGCCAAGCCCAACCCCTGAAAAACAGCCCCACACCATGATCCCCCCTCATTCCTGACCTCAACCCGATAGAACACCTTTGGGATGAATTAAAGTGGAGACTGTGAGCCAAGCCTTCTCATCCAACATCAGTGCCTGACCCCACAAATGCGCTTCTGGAAGAATGGTCAAACATTCCCATAGACACTCCTAAACTCCTGCAAAAGGTGGGCCAACTCAATATTGAACCCTATGGACTAAGACTGGGATGCCATTAAATTTCATGTGCGTGTAAAGGCAGGCGTCCCAATACTTCTATGTACAGTGATTCCTGTACCGACTCCACCTCCTAAATCTCCTCTTCTCTGTAGTTCAGAAGGCAGGCCGGGCCCAATTTACCTCTCAGGAGTCTATAGGCAGAGAACTCTGAAATTTCCCCCCCCAAACAAAAGACAGCAAGACCCACTTTTTTTCTGTTTGATAAATTATCGCAAAGGTAAAAAACACACTAAAGTATATTTTAGGGCAAACAAATGTAACAAACTACCCAAATTTTTGGTAAAAAAAATAAAAGACAAGGTTGCATTGAGTAAATAGATACCCAACATGTCAAACCTTAAATTTGTGTGAGCCTGTGAAATGGCAACATATTTCAGTACCCTATATTTTCTATAGACGACACTTCAAAAAACGCCTATAGGTCATCAGTGTAGTGTTACAGAGGAGGTCTTGCGCTAGAAATAGTGCCCGGCGATATGTAACATGTGTATCGATATCAATGTTTTTACAGGTAGACGCCCGTTTACGTTCGTACCTGCGTATATGTGGCTGGCCTAAAACTTTTTTTTGTAGGAATTTTAGGGGGGAAGGATGTTTTTTTTCAAAATCCGGTCGGTGTATATGCGTCCATGCTTGCATTTGCCCGCAGATGGACATTTTTGTAACTATAGCTATGTGTACAATGTATAGCGGCCCGTGATAAAGATCGCGTTCTGGAGGAGACATTGTGATGTGACTACTGGATATCCGCAAAAAACTTCACAGCAGATATCTTTTATATCCCATGACTTTATACAACG
>BLSH010437123.1:0-16436 GCA_018402905.1 Glandirana rugosa
TGCCCGGCGATATGTAACATGTGTATCGATATCAATGTTTTTACAGGTAGACGCCCGTTTACGTTCGTACCTGCGTATATGTGGCTGGCCTAAAACTTTTTTTTGTAGGAAGGGGGGATTTTATGTGTTTGGGTGTAACATTTTTTTTGCGAAAATGTTCGATACAGCAGTGTACAGGGCATAGTAAACATGTGTCACAGAATTCTAGTAAATTTGTGGGGATCTTCCCAAAGTCAGATTACAAACTTTAAGATTATTCAGATGAAGGCCTTATGCACACTGGACATTTTTAATGCTGCTCTTAGGGGCATCTGGCTTTTTTTTGCTCCTGAATGCTCCCCGCACGTTAGCCTATGTGTCCATGCACACACAGGCGTTTAGAGGAGTTTAAGTGGCAAGGGCGTTTAGAGACAGTAAAACACCCACTACCAGTGCGTCCAGGAGCAGCGGCGTTTTGACAGAGAAAACGCTTGGCGCGTGTAAATGCACCTTAACGCATCTAAACGGGCATTAACATTAGCCAAGTTTAGTGATTAAGCATCGATTAATTTCATTGGCCAGAATAAATTATTATTCTGGCCAATTAAATGAATTAATGCCCAAGCACTTGACTTGTCTAAACGCGTTACACGCATTTACAAGCGTCAAGCGTTTTTATGCCAAAACATCGCTGCCGGAAGAAAAGCGCCTAGGAGAGATAGCAAAAACAACCAGTGTGCCTTATGCATCCTTATAGTAGTAGGCTAGAAATAATTGAAATTCCACGTGGAAATGGATGTATAATTTTACATTTTGACCACAAATACACTTTTATTTTTTAATTCTGTTATTAAAGTTTGAACAACACAGCAAAGTGCCTATGCAGGGGCTGGCAGCATCCAAACAAGCAGGCTGGAGCCTAAAGGCAACGTTTCACAGCCAAATAGAAAATCAAAATCAAAAACAAAATCCATTGTGTGTGATTCACATCTCAACCAAAACACAATCACAAGGGAAAATTGTATGTACCCAGCTGTGTCCCCCAACCCCAAACACCCCCAACCCGCCAACAAATATGAAGCTTTAGAAAGCAGTATCACAGACTCATGAGGCATCAGACATCCATGCAGTAGAATCATCATTAACCCCCTTCCTGATTAAAGCACTTTGTGCAATACAGCACTGCGTCACTTTAACTGACAATTGCGTGGTTGTGCGACGTTGTACCCAAACAAAATTGATATACTTTTTTCCCCACAAATAGAGCTTTCTTTTGATGGTATTTGATCACCTCTGCGGGTTTTATATTTTGCGCTATTAACAAACAGAGAGTAACAATTTTGAAAAAATTTGCTATAATAAATATATATATAAAAATAAATGAAAAAACAAATGCATTCATCAGTTTAGGCCGATATATATTCTTCTATGGGAATAGATTTATGGCATTTTTATTATTTTTTTTAATAGTAATGACGACGATCCTTTATCGGGACTGCGACATTGCGGCAGACAGATCAGACACTTTTGACACTTTTTTGGGACCATTGACATTTATACAGCGATCAGAGCTTTAAGTAGCCACTGATTACTGTATAAATGTCACTGGCAGGGAAGGGGTTAAACTCTAGGGGGCGATCAAGGGGTTAACTGTGTTACCTCAGTGTGTTCTAACTGTGTGGGGGCTGGGCTGGCTGGGGCATGACAGATGTAACTGTTCCCGATTACAGGGAACAGTAGATCTGTGTCATGTCCCCTGACAGAGCGGGGATCCGGCGTGTTTACATTGGCGGATCCCCGTTCTGCCCCTGTAACAGGCGATCGCGGGTCGCTGGCGGACATAGAGTCCGCCCGACCTGCGGGCACGCTCAAATCACGAATGCGCAGTCGACGTGCAATGAGGGGGGTTTTCGCAGGGGAGCCGACCTGCTGCAGTATAACTGTGGCGGCTGGTCAGCAACCAGTTAAGCCACGTAGACCATATAGGGTAGGCACCTGTTTGGGATTCAACCGGACAGTCCAGGTTTTGAATCATGTGTCTGGGTTTCAGTCCACCTGAAACCCGGATACATTATTCAGACAGAAATGTGGCTCGGAACAGGGCCTGACAGGAGGGTGGGGGGCACTATGTGCGCCACATTACTATTCTGTTTGGAGTGCGCCGCTAAAGTGTTTTGGTTTGGCTTGAAAAAAAAGTGGCAACCCTGAGACTATACTTTATCAAACTTTTTGGGAAGACCACGAATACACTTTAAGAAGAGATGCCTACCGCATTCCATTATTATTGACTACAGATGACTATAAGACAGTGCTTTAACAAATAAAAAAAAACAAATCAGTATATGATTTCCACTAATCAAAATATGGAGCAACAAGCATGTACAAATATGAAAGACATGACTTAACTGTCATTAGTTATTATTATTAATAATAATATAATTATTCGTAATATTGAATATTATTAATTATAATTATTACTTTTTTAATCGAAAATGTAAATATGGCATACAGAAAATATGGTATAGTTTACTTAGGATACAAACATGCAGGTATTTAGGCACAGAAGGAAGACCATCATAACTGCACTGGCAATGTGGTTATGTAAGATTCTTTGCAAGTTTTAATTATTGTACCTAAAATTTACTGTTTATATTGTCATTGTCTTGTGTTTTTTTGATGCGCATTTGACAGGCCTTCTGAGGTCACAGCACAGGCTTATGAAATGCACTTTGAATGAAGGTTAAAAACCATTTAAAGTGCATCTCCATAAACATTGACCCCTGCTGAACACCAATCTCCCATGTAATATAGTTGCAACACCTTTATCTCATCTAAAGAAGAATTCACACATAGTTCCACTTTTACTGCAAAACCACTTTTACTACATGTCACAAAGGACAGCTAGAAATTTTCCACGTGAAATATAAATCTTAAAATAGAAACATAGTACTCCATCAAGTCTGCCCATTCTTTTTTTTTCCGTTAACTTTATTGTCTGACTATAGATCTACAGTATCTCACAAAAGTGAGTACACCCCTCACATTTTTGTAAATATTTTATTCTATCTTTTCATGTGACAACACTGAAGAAATGCCACTTTGCTACAATATAAAGTAGTGAGTGTACAGCTTGTATAACAGTGCAAATTTGCTGTCCCCTCAAAATAACTCAACACACAGCCATTAATGTCTAAACCGCTGGCAACAAAAGTGAGTACACCTCTAAGTGAAAATATCCAAATTGGGCCCAATTAGCCATTTTCCCTCCCCGGGTGTCATGTGACTCGTTAGTGTTACAAGGTCTCAGGTGTGAATGGGGAGCAGGTGTGTTAAATTTGGTGTTATCGCTCTCACTCTCTCATACTGGTCACTGGAAGTTCAACATCAGCACCTCATGGCAAAGAACTGAGAATCTGAAAAAAAAGAATTGTTGCTCTACAGAAAGATGGCCTAGGCTATAAGAAGATTGCCAAGACCCTGAAATTGAGCTGCAGCACGGTGACCAAGACCATACAGCAGTTTAACAGGACAGGTTCCACTCAGAACAGGCCTCGTCATGGTTGACCAAAGAAGTTGAGTGCACATGCTCAGCGTCGTATCCAGAAGTTGTCTTTGGAAAATAAACATATTAGTGCTGCCAGAATTGCTGCAGAGGTTGAAGGGGCAGGGGGCAGCCTATCAGAGCTCAGACCATACGCCGCACACTGCATCAAATTGATCTGCATGGCTGTTGTCCCAGAAGGAAGCTTCTTCTAAAGATGATGCACAAGAAAGCCCACAAACAGTTTGCTGAAAACAAGCAGACTAAGGACATGGATTACTGGACCCATGTCCTGCGGTCTGATGACACCAAGATAAACTTATTTGGTTCAGATGGTGTTAAGGGTGTGTGGTGGCAACCAGGTGAGGAGTACAAAGACAAGTGTGTCTTGCCTACAGTCAATCATGGTTGTGGGAGTGTCATGATCTGGGGCTGCATGAGTGCTGCTAGCACTGGGGAGCTACAGTTCATTGAGGAAACCATGAAAGCCAACATGTACTGTGACATACTAAAGCAGAGCATGATCCCCTCCCTTTGGAGACTGGGCCACGGGGCAGTATTCCAACATGATAATGACCCCAAACACACCTCCAAGGCGACCACTACCTTGCTAAAGAAGCTGAGGGTAAAGGTGAGGGACTGGCCAAGCATGTCTCCAGACCTAAACCCTATTGAGCATCTGTGGGGCATCCTCAATTGGATGGTGGAGGAGTGCAAGGTCTGTAACATCCACCAGCTCCGTGATGTCATCATGGAGGAGTGGAAGAGGACTCCAGTGGCAACCTGTGAAACTCTGGTGAACTCCATGCCCAAGAGGGCTAAGGCAGTGCTGGAGAATAATGGTGGCCACACAAACTATTGACACTTTGGGCCCAATTTGGACATTTTCACTTAGGGGTGTACTCACTTTTGTTGCCAGAAGTTTAGACATTAATGGCTATGTGTTGAGTTATTTTGAGGGAGCAGCAAATTTACACTGTTATACAAGCTGTACACTCACTACTTTTCATTGTAGCAAAGTGTCATTTCTTCAGTGTTGTCACATGAAAAGGTATAATAAAATATTTACAAAAATGTGAGGGGCGTACTCACTTTTGTGAGATACTGTATGTTTGTCCCAAGCATGTTTGAAGCCATTTATTGTGGACTGTTTCACTACCTCTGCTGGTAGTTTATTCCAAGCATCAACTACCCTTTCAGTAAAATAATACTTTCTAAGATTGGTTTTGAACTGCCCTCCAGTTAGTTTGAGGTCATGTCCGCGTGTTCTTGAATTTGGTTTCATATTGAAAAAACTGCCCTCCTGAACCTTATTCACCCCCCTTGATGTATTTAAAGGTTTCAATCATGCCTCCCCTCTCCCTTCTTTCCTGCAGACTGTACAAATTAAGTTTCTGAAGTCGCTCTTGTTATGTTTTATCCCCCAAGCCTTTCACCATTTTTGTTACCCTTCTCTGGACTCTATGTAAGTGAAGTCTCCAGAACTGGACACAGTATTGCAAATGAGGACTAACTAAAGATCTATATAGAGGAATCAGGACCTCCTTTCTCCTACTGATGACCCCTCTAGTGATACATCCTAGAATTATATTCGCTTTTCCCACTGCCTGGTCACACTGTTTGTTCATTTTGCAATTATCTGAAATAAGCACCCCCAAATCTTTTTTCTTCTGTAGTGCTGGCCAACACTGTACCCCCAATGCTGTACTCTCTCAGGGGATTCTTTTTCCCTAGATGCATTATTTTACAGTTATAAACATTCAACTGCAGTCTCCACTGCTTTGACCAATCTTCCAGCAATGCCAAATCATGTTCCATGTTACAGACACCTCCAGCACTATTACACACATTTGTGTCATCAGCAAAAAGACATACCTTGCCCAACAAACCTTTAGTTATATCACTTACATACAGATTAAATAGAACAGGACCCAGTACAGAGCCTTTTGGTACCCCACTAGTGACTGGTCTCTGCTCTGAGTGAACCCCATTTACAACCACACTCTGGGATCTATCCTTTAGCCAACTGCATATCCATTGAACCACCCAAGGGTTAAAGTGGTTGTCAACTTGTGACAACCACTTTAACCTACAGGTAAGCCTATGATAAGGCTTACCTGTAGGTGCACTGCATATCTCTTAAGCCTGCACGGTTCAAGAGATATGCAGTGTTAAATCTGTGCCGACGTCATGCCTGTGTGCCGTTCCTCCACTGCGACAATGCCGTGACTGGCGGGTCCCGCGTGCATGCGTGGGAGTGACTACAGTCAGTCACAGCGCCGGAGTCACGGTCCCAGAAGAAAGAGGGGCAGAAGATGGATGCCGCCAGCAGAGGGGACATCGCAGGCTTCATAGCCCACTATGTTTTTACTTTACAGGGGGACATAGAGGAAGTAAACCCCATCTGGGCTTACTTCCTCTTTAAGTCCCAGCTTGTATAACTTTTGTATTAGATCATTATGTTGAATTATATCAAATGCCTTGCTGAAATCAAGATATGCTATGTCCACAGCACCACTCTGGTCCAAAACATTGTTAAAATTCACGTTAGGTTAATCGGTAAAGCATCGTCAACACAGACAAATCTCATCATTAAGTTTTGGGACCATATGCCTACCAATCATTACTGGTGAATCTATTGTTTTCAATCAGTAGTGAGATAAGAGGATCAAAAGGGCTGTCCTTGTGTACATGGATAATTACAAAGGTTTGTAATGTATGAACGCACAGTGATCAGTAGAATTAATCCTGAATTTCAGATGACGTTTAATTTGGACTAAACTTTCTGAGACTGGATATCCAAATCCAAACTGGTACTTCAGTGTTATATTTGGTGTTTTGCATTTTCAAGGGGCTTTTCAAGAAGGGACCAATGCCTACTACAAAGGCTTTTTCTGTGTTACACCTGAGCACCTTTAGCTTTACTGCCAGTGCCACCAGATCTCACCCTTCTATCTTATTTTCCTTGGTAATCCTTGGTAATTCAGGTTGTTCAGACAGAGTTACCAGGCGGTTCCGAAACCATTCTACACAATTTTGCAATTGTTGCTGAACTATAATGCATACTTTTTGGAGTCTGGTTCTCATTATCATTGACTTCAAAGCAACTTCTGGTTCAGAAATCTGTGGTTGCAGAGGTTTGTCAAGTTTTTAAAACTAAGCAACCAATCAAACTTTTCAGTTTACTTGTCTCTACTCATCCAAATAATCTCCTTTATGTGTATATAAAAGAAAAGAAAAAAAAAGACTATGCTTCTCCTTTAAACTTTGCATGGCTATTCCACATACATTAAATGGATGTAGGTGAGTTCTGATCTCATTGCCTAATTAAAGAAAGCACCATATGACATAATCGTTATTTGTTTGTCTAAAAAAGGTCATATAGATTTTATTTAAAATAGTCAAAATTCTTTTTTTTTTAATAAAGACCCATGAGTGAAAGTGGGTCATGTCACCTTGAGGGGTCAGTAGTTGCCTGTAGTAGATGATAGGAGTAGCTGAAGTACTGAAGGCTCCTTATTAATATTAGTCTGTACGATTCCAATACACTGGGGGTTAATGCAGTGTAAAATGCTGATCATTGAGTGCTGCAAGGCTCTCTCCACTACATGATGAGAAGAAGGAGGAGGAAACGCTTTCATGAAATGCTGCTGAAATCCCCTACAATCACCTTGCATGTCCCTACAGCGGCGGAGATGCTGGAAGCAGCACACGTTCAAAAAGGGGCAGCTGAGGTGATGAAGTACAACATGGTTACCACTGTGAAGTTGGACCCCCGCTGAGTGGCAAAGCAATAGAGCCCTGCGTACCTGACCATCCTATTATAGGAACATATGTTCACAGCTAGACTACAGACACTCTCATTAGGGAAAATTGCCAGTAGTCACATTTCCAATAAAAAGCCATGCTAGATTCATGGGAAAATGGGGTCTTTTCACAATTATTCCTCCCAGAGAAAAAGCCACATTTAAGATAGCAAAATAGGACTATTACCAGTAACAACCACTTAAGTCTTAGGAATCATCTTTAGATCTGCAATGGAAAAATAAAAGAAAACGGTTATGTAATTGGTTGGTATAGGTGCCACTAGTCTCCAGTTTTTGAAAGGCAATCAGCCACGGCATGTTTGAGAAGCCTTAGATGAACTCTACATCAGAGGCTACATTCATCTATTATAGGTACTTATAGATATATGTATTTTTATAGCACCAAAAATTTACATCAGTCCCAGCCTTACAATCTAAAGCCAAGTACACACTACTAGTTTTCTTCTTTCAACCCAGCGGAGCTGCTGTACTAACAATCCAATGTTAGTACAGTGATCTTCCCTACAGTGCTATTGTGTTCTGACAGGGGGACGGCCCCCTGACAGAACACTCCGGTTAAAGAAGCCGGCCAAACAGCGGCTTCTGTTGGATCAGCTGCCATACATACAGGCCGAGTGTGGGCCAGTTTCTATTGAATAGGTCAATGTCACCCGACATTCGGCTTGTGTGTAGTACTCTTACGTTTCCTACCTTATATGCATACTAGGGCCAATTAACCTTTGGGATTAGGAGGAAACCCAGATCTGGGAGGAAACCCATGCAAGCATAGGGAGAACATGCAAACTCCATGCATTTAGCACCACAGTTGGGATTTGCGCAAATGGGGTCAATTCACTGCGGTAAGGGTAACATGTTACTCATTTGCATAAATGATCTCATGTGGTAAATAAAGTCCAATTCATTAAAAAAAAAAAAACAATTTTGCAGTAAACAACGAAAAAAAAAAAAATGTTGGTAAATATCACAAAAAATCATGCAGTAATATGTTATGTCCAATTCACAAATGAAACGGGAACTAAAAAAAGTCACGATATTTAACACCACCTTTTTGGTAGTGGTAACCAGTGAGGTACCATAAAAAGGGGCCTAGTCAACCCCTCAGAAAGGGGCATTCCATCCACCAAGAGCCTAATTCAAGACCCACAGGATGGGACCTAATTCCACCCACTGAAGACCCACAGAATGGGACCTAATTCCACCCACAGACGACCCACAGGATGGGACCTAATTCCACCCACTGAAGACCCACAGAATGGGACCTAATTCTACCCACAGAAGACCCACAGAATGGGACCTAATTCCACCCACAGAAGACCCACAGAATGGGACCTAATTCCACCCACAGAAGACCCACAGAATGGGACCTAATTCCACCCACAGAAGACCCACGGAAAGGGACCTAATTCCACCCACAGAAGACCCACAGAATGGGACCTAATTCCACCCACAGAAGATCCACAGAATGGGACCTAATTCCACCCACAGAATGGGACCTAATTCCACCCACAGAAGACCCACAGAAAGGGACCTAATTCCACCCACAGAAGACCCACAGAACGGGACCTAATTCCACCCACAGAAGATCCACAGAATGGGACCTAATTCCACCCACATAATGGGACCTAATTCCACCCACAGAAGACCCACAGAATGGGACCTAATTCCACCCAAAGAAGACCCACAGGAAGGGGTACTATTCCACCCACAGAACACCCACAGGAAGGGGTACTATTCCACCCACAGAACATCCACAGGAAGGGGTACTATTCCACCCACAGAACACCCACAGGAAGGGGTACTATTCCACCCACAGAACACCCACAGGAAGGGGTACTATTCCACCCACAGAAAGGAGTGCAATACTACCCTCAGAGAGGAGTCTAATTCCACCCACAGAAGACCCACAGAAATTTGACACTATTCCACCAGCAGTGAACACACAAAAATGTGGCATTATACATCACGAGCACACAAGTATTTTTTTTTTTTAATTATTAAATCAAAAAGGCGTGACGTGCAGTGCAAATTAAATGCAAACATCGCTTGAAATCAAGAACTGCAACAATGGAGTAAGTCAACCATGACCAACCATTAGCTAGAAGTGACCTCTTGAAGTGGCGACTGTAATACTTTTGGTTATATACACCATTGCAACAACTTAAAATTGGATAGGAACATGAAAAATAAATATAAATGTTTAAAAAAAAAAATAATAAAAAAATATAGTCAATTTTCCACAATATAAACATAGGCGGTAGCACAGAATTTGGCCAAAAACATAGAACAATCTAGTAAAGAGCACTTTCAACAGCTCTAGTAGACCATACATTTACAAAATACACATTTTTATGAATGTATGGCATGATGGATTTAGTAAAGGAGCGCAACACAGCTTAACAGCTATGTTTTACAGATTACTGTAAAAAATGTTAGATAAAAAAATGTTTTTTGCAAAAGAATAACAACAAACATGTTATAACGTAAAATATTATAAGGAAATTATCTTAAACAACCCTTAACCACTGACCCGTGTGATAAATTACTGCATGAGATAATGCGGTAGTTACCGAACAATCGAAAAATTACTGCATTCCTAATTTAATGCTAAATTCTTAGTGAATTGAACTTTCACAACTGATTTACCGCATGCATTATTTTACTGCATTTTCTTTATAGTTATTTAACTGTTAGTGAATTGACCCCTATGACTCCTGAGCTGCAAAGCAGAAGTGCTAACCACTAAGCCCTTGTGCTGTCCATGGTAGCTTCATGGTAGCGAAGCTTAGCTTAATTTGTCTTGCGCAGCCAGAGAATGGCTTGCGGAAGGAATGCAAACAGTACATAAACTGAATGCCATACCTCAACGGTTTAGTTGGAGTTGCTGTTTAAAAGTAAGTGTTCTGCTTAAGTGCTTTGTATGCTATTAGAGATGTGAGAAGGGTGTTACCCATAGCAGTTGATCAGATCCTAATTTTTCCAGGACAGGACAGAAAAGGTAAATGAACACTTGAATAGTTGTTATAGACAATAGCCTTATATTTCCTTTTATGCAGTTTTTATAAAGCAGCCTCGTGTTTAAAATGGCTGTGGTGACAACGTTTGCTGCGAATGCGTAACACGAGAGCTGTCTGGAAGTGCTCTGAAGACAGAGGTATGACAGGTTAAGCAGACTGGCCTGCAGCACTTAACATTATTATGTCAGTGAGATGGCAACTGATGAAATGCTGATGTGGTCGGATAGTGCTGAGGGAGAGGACCATATTCAGCAGCCCATGGGACAGAGAAGAGGGGGAGAGGAAATGGGAAAAGCAAGGGATATGTAGCGGACATGAAAGTGATAACAGGCAGAAGAAGAGGCAGGAAAAGAGATACAGGGAAAAGGAGAAGGAAAAATATAGAAGAGGCTGTAAAAATAGGTAAAAAAACAACATGACTGTGCTCAGGTGTTCTGTACAAAAGAAAAAGGATGGCTGGAATGCAGAGATATAATAAGGTACATAATATAGTAAATATAGAGAAGGAAGGATATTTTTAAGACTACCGGATGTACCATTGTAACCAATCAGAAATCATCTTTTAGGGAGAAGCAACAGAGATCATAGGTAGTACAAAAGAACTTCAGCGGAGTAGGCAGAAGTTCCAAAGTCCTCAGCTGGGAGAGAAAAGTTGTAGTGGTGTAGGCAGGCATACCAGGGTCCAAACTGGGACAGAGAAGTTGTAGTAGTATAGGCAGGAGTACCAGTGACCCCATCTAGGACAGAGAAGTTGTAGTGGTGTAGGCAGGAGTACCAGTGACCCCAGCTGGGGTCCAGAAGTTGAAGTGGGGAAGGCAGGCATACCAGGACCCAAACTGGCACAGAGAAGTTGCAGTGGTGTAGGCAGGAGTACCAGTGACCCCATCTAGGACTGAGAAGTTGTAGTGGTGAAGGCAGGCATACCTGGGCCCAAACTGGGACAGAGAAGTTGTAGTAGTATAGGCAGGAGTACCAGTGACCCCATCTAGGACAGAGAAGTTGTAGTGGTGTAGGCAGGAGTACCAGTGACCCCAGCTAGGACAGAGAAGTTGAAGTGGGGAAGGCAGGCATACCAGGGCCCAAACTGGCACAGAGAAGTTGTAGTAGTATAGGCAGGAGTACCAGTGACCCCATCTAGGACAGAGAAGTAGTAGTGGTGTAGGCAGGAGTACCAGTGACCCCAGCTGGGGCAGAGAAGTTGAAGTGGGGAAGGCAGGCATATCAGAGCCAAACTGGCACAGAGAAGTTGCAGTGGTGTAGGCAGGAGTACCAATGATTCCAGCCGGGACAAAGAAGTTGCAGCGCTGTAAGCAGAACTTATAGTAGTGTAGGCAGGAGTTCCAGGAACCACAGCTAAGACAGAGAAGTTGTAGTGGTGTAAGCAAGAATACCAGTGACTCCAGCTGAGACAAAGAAGTTGGAGTGGTGTAGGCAGGAGTACCAATGACCCCAGCTGGGACAAAGAAGTTGCAGTGCTGTAGGCAGGAGTACCAGTGACACCAGCTAGGACAGGGAAGTTGTAGTGGTGTAGGCAAGGAGTACCAGGAACCACAGCTGAGACAGAGAAGTTGTAGTGGTGTAAGCAAGAGTACCAGTGACCCCAGCTGAGACAAAGAAGTTTCAGTGGTGTAGGCAGGAGTATCAATGACACCAGCTGGGACAAAGAAGTTGCAGTGGTGTGGGCAGGAGTACTAATGACCCCAGCTGGGACAGATAAGATGTAGTGGTGTAGCCAGGAGTATCAATGACCCCAGCTGGAACACAAAAGTTGTAGTGTTGTAGGTAGGAGTACCTGTGATCCCATCTGAGGCAATTTAGTTGTTATGGTGTAGGCAGGAGTACCCAAAGATCCGAACTATAACAGAGAATTTGTAGTGGTATAGGCAGGAGTACCAAGGACCCCAGGTGGGATGATAAGTTTTAGTTGCGTAGGCGGGGTAGCTGTGACCTCAGCAGGGGCCGAACAGTTGTAGTGGTGTAGGAAGGAGAACCAGGGATCCCAGCTAGGACAGAGAAGTTGCAGTGGTAGAAGCAGGAGTACCTATGACCTCAGCTGGGACATTAAAGTTGTAGGGGTGTAGGTAGGAATACTAGTGACCCTAGCTGGGAAAGAGAAGTTGTAATGGTGTAGGGAGGAGTACATGTGACCCCAGCTAGGACAGAGAATGTGTAGTGGTGTAGGTAGGGACCCTAGAGACCCCAGACAGCCGGAGGTGTTTAGTAGTATGATGATCACTTTTCAGAGCATTGGCTAGTATGAACCTAGCCTTAAACAGACTCCTTCCAAGATTTCAATGAAGCAATCATTCTCAAACAGGTTTTCGTGAAACCCTGGGGTTCCTCCAGAGGATGCTAGGGGTTCCTTAAGCTGTGGCTAATTGACCTCCCATTTTTTGCTGCTGTGATAGCTCATGCATCAATGCTACTTGGCAGAGTCAACTGCAGGACACCAATAATATTTTCAGCTTCCTGTATGGGTGGCATCCGGGGCAACACTGTAATGGGGGGGGGGGGGTAATTCTTTCCACTGGCCACCAATGTAGGGGGAATTTTTCCCACTGACCTCCATTTAATTGTTTTTAATAGGGGGCCTAATAATAACTTAATGCCCTCTCTTGCTCCCTTCTTCCCCTTAGGGCCCTTTCACACCGAACGCAGTTGGATGCATTTTGCACTGCACTCCAACTGCATAGACAGCCCAAAATCAAGGTAATCCTATGGGCATACTTCACATTATTGCAGTGCAGTTCATTGTAGGTAACAAAAAGTAGAGCATGCTGCATTTTTCTGCACTGCAAATGCAGGTAACGTGCTGCAAACGCGCTTCAAATGCACCACACTGTGTCCCTTTAAGCCAAGAAAGCCAAGCCCAAAAACGTATATAGAAAAATGCACTGTAAATGCAGAGCTAAACGCAGCTCAAAATGCATGCAAAACGCATTGAAGCGCACGTTAAGGGCGCGGCAAGCACAAACTTGCTTCAAATGCATGTAAACATGCAGTCAAAAACACAGTTATGTGCACTTTCTGGTGTAATGGGCTCTTAGGCTTTTCCTTTACATTCTGCCCCACAGTATACTGAAGGAATTATCTTTCACTATCCCCTGATTTATGGACCACTGTAACCCATTAACGTGTTTAGTGCTCCAAGATTGGGATTTTCTCTATTGTACTGTATAAGTGTACATGCTTTATTCTTCTGCAATAGTGTACTTGAAGACATATCCCATTTAACTCTTATGTTAGATTGTGATAATGCTGCTGCTATAGTTTGTACACTGCATTGTTTGCGTGTTGCTATGCAGACTTCAATAAACCTTTTTACCTTTTAAAAAATAATAACAATGTTTTCTCCAAGGTAAAAGGTTGAAAAAGGCTTCATTAAATTGTAAGTCAAGAAAAAAACCTTTTTTTTCTTCATATTGGGTAGAATGGAGAAAAACCATTTTTTACTGCAATCTGGTAGAGATTTCAGTTCACTTCCTGCTCTGCTGAAAACAGTTTAATAAATAGGAAGTGATGCAAACTCTTCAACAGCAACAGAGACAAAAATAAAATGCTTTTCTTTGTTTGACAAGGAAAGAACCCCTGTCAGTATATGTGTCCCTGTAGCAGATTTTCAACCACTTCCTCTCTGTTGTCACTGACACAGAAAATGGGGGGGGGGGGGGGGATCAGTCTAATGAAGCCCTGGGTAGCAGTGCAAATAAGACAGGGATCTAATTTTTATTGGCATGATATACAGAATTTGGGAGTTGATTGTTTTTGGTGTCAGTCGTGTGTGAGCAAAATCATCATGTATATGCAATGATGTAATTGCATAACAAGCTATTATGCTACTAGGCCATGCACAATGAAAACCTCACATGCATCCCTATTTGTATCCTGCAATGTACTAATACACACCTTAATATTTATTGCATGAATAAGGGTTGAGCAACTTCAACCAATATATAGCTTAGACCAGTGTTTTTTAGTCAAGGCGCCCTTTAAAAATTAAGGACACTCTCGAGGAACCCCATTCTAAAACCTTTTCTAATAGTTTTACATAATGCAGCAACATCCACACATGCAGGACTCCCAACGTTAGAGGTGATTTATTCTTCCAAAGCAAATATACTTTTGCAAGCTGGTACTGACTAGTATTCCAATGTTTCTCTTCTCCCTCAGTTTTTCTCCATCACTCAGCTAATGTGACCCCCAATGCTGCTGGAGAGATGCAGGGGAGACTCAAATAAGAATGCTATGCAGACCACTGACACCCCCTTATCAACTAAGGATGCCATTGGTCGTTAGATGGTTGTAATGGTGCACAATGAAAGCCAGTGGCTTTGTGTAACTAAAAGACAGGCTTTATCCACATGCCGGTTTGTATACAACTTCTGCACAATTTTCAGACCCTGAAGAAACCTTAAAGGCACCCTGGTTGAAAAAGGCTGGCTAAGACAACCTTTGCCTTTTTTACTCATGAACAGATGATCCCCGGGTTACAAACAAGATTGGGTCTCTAGGTTTGTTCTTGAATTGAATTTGTAAGTCGGAACAGGTAAATTTCTTAACCACTTCCTGACCAGCTCGGCGGCGGCTGGTTTTGAGTGGCTGTACCGGGATATAGCCTGCAGCTGCAGGCTATATCACAGTATCGTTTTTTAAAGCGGACGGTCGGCTATCCGGCGATAACTGCCGATCCGGCTTGGGAGCTGCTCGGCCCTCACCCCCGGGGGCGGGTGGGGACATCCCCCCCTCCCGCCGCCTTCCGCCACTCTTCTCCAGCCTCCTGTCCCACCGGGAGACCGGAGCGACGATCAGGCGCATCCGCCGGCTAGAAGGAGACCTGAGAGAAGACAAAATGGGCTCTGATCGGGTCTCCTTCGGCAAATTCCGGAAGCGACCTCATAACGTCACTTCCGGTTTACTCGGCGGCTAACGGCGCCAGTTTTAAAAAAATTATAGTATTCAGAATCGCCGTTTTTGGCGATCTGAATACTGTGAAGTGCAAAGGAGGGATGGGGGGGTCCCTCCAAAAAGTGTACCTGTCACCATATATTACTATCACAAGGGATATTTACATTCCTTGTGATAGCAATAAAAGTGATCAGAATTTTTTTTTTAAAGGAACAGTGTTAAAAATAAATAGAATTAAAAAAAATGTAAAGCGCCACTGTCCCCAAGAGCTCGCGCAGCAAATAAAACGCATACTTAAGTCGCGCCCGCATATGAAAACGGTGTTCAAACCACACATGTGAGGTATCTCCGCGATTGCCAGAGTGTGAGCAATAATTCTAGCAAAAGACCTCCTCTGCACCTCTAACCTGGTAATCGTTAAAAATTTTTAAAGCGTCGCCTATGGAAATTTTTAAGTACCGGACTTTGTCGCCATTCCGCAAGTGCGCGCAATTTTCAACCGTAACATGTATGGTATCTATTTACTCGGCGTAACATCCTCTTTCACAATATACAAAAAAATTGGGCTAACTTTACTGTTGTCTTATTTTTTAACTCAAAAAAGTAAAATTTTTCCAAAAAAATTGCGCTTGAAAAACCACTGCGCAAATACCGTGTGACAGAAAGTATTGCAAAGATCACTATTTTAATCTCTAGGGTGTTTGAAAAAAAAACTATATAATGTTTGGGGGTTCTAAGTAATTTTCTAGCAAAAAAAAAACAGGTTTTAGCTTGTAACCAACAAATGTAAAAAAGGGCCCCGGTTGGTAAGTGGTTAAGTGTAGCTCCAGCCAAAAAAATAATTCGTTTTTTTGATAGCATATGTTCGATTTTGGACAAAAAAAAAACGATCTTTTAATGAATCTTGGGGGTTTGTAATATATCAAAAAAAAAGTTTGTGGGATCTCTAATTTTATCACTAGAAACGTTATGAAAGACAGTGTGCCATAAACGCGTCACCAAAAAGTTCGCGTTAAAAAAACCTTTTTAAAATGAAAAAACTCAATTTTTTATTCTGTTGTCATTTCAATCGGGTTAAAAAAACATATAACACTTTCTCCTACAATGCGGCTCATTTATCTATGGTATGTACAATGCCAACTTTTAACGCGCGTGAACGCCTTACCGCTG
>BLSH010437123.1:28158-50897 GCA_018402905.1 Glandirana rugosa
GGGAGTAGATTAACTAACACTGACATTAACCACTTCAGTCCCCGAAGGATTTCCCCCTTCATGACCAGGCCATTTTTTGCGATACGGCACTGCGTCGCTTTAACTGTCAATTGCACAGTCGTGCCCAAACAAAATTGATGTCCTTTTTTCCACAAATAGAGCTTTCTTTTGGTGGTATTTGATCACCTCTGCGGTTTTTATTTTTTGCGCTATAAACAAAAAAAGGACGACAATTTTGAAAAAAACTATTTTTGATTTTTAGCAGGACTGCGACATTGCGGCGGACAGATCAGACTCTATTATTACAGTAATCAGTGCTAAAAATATGCATTGTTATTGTACTAATGGCACTGGCAGGGAAAGGGTTAACATCAGGGGCGATCAAGGGGTTAAATGTGTTGCCTGGGAGATGTATCTAACTGTATGGGGGACTGTGATTGGGGTAACACACAGATCTATCTTCCTGCATAGCAGAAAGACAGGATCTGTGTGATCTCCCCTGTCAGAACGGAGATCTGCCTTGTTTACACAGGCAGATCCTCATTCTGTCACTGCGGGGAATGATCGCGGGTGGCCGGCAAACATCGAGTCCGCCCCACCCGATGATTGAGTCCCTTGCTGGCTAATGGGATCGCGCTCATTCCCGTGCCGAGGTACAATGATGGCGATTCACGGGAAGTTTACCTCAGTAAAACGGCAACGGCTTGTCGTTAGGCGGTTAATAGTGACTCTAATACAGTGATCAGTGCTAATAATATACAGTATCTCACAAAAGTGAGTACACCCCCCACATTTTTAATTTCATTTTTAATCACATTAATATTTTATTCTATCTTTTCATGTGACAACACTGAAGAAATGACACTTTGCTACAATGTAAAGTAGTGAGTTTACAGTTTGTATAACAGTGTAAATTTGCTGTCCCCTCAAAATAACTCAACACACAGCCATTAATGTCTAAACTGCTGGCAACAAAAGTGAAAATGTCCAAATTTGGCCCAATTAGCCATTTTCCTTAATGTGACTCATTATTGTTACAAGGTCTCAGGTGTGAATGGGGAGCAGGTGTGTTAAATTTGGTGTTATCGCTCTCACTCAACATACTGATCACTGGAAGTTCAACATGGCACCTCATGGCAAAGAACTCTCTGAAAAAAAAGAATTGTTGCTCTACATAAAGATGGCCTAGGCTATAAGAAGATTGCCAAGACCCTGAAACTGAGCTGCAGCATGCTGACCAAGACCATGCAGCAGTTTAACAGGACAGGTTCCACTCAGAACAGGCCTCGCCATGGGCAACCAAAGCAGTTGAGTGCACATGCTCAGCGTCATATCCAGAGGCTGTCTTTGGGAAATAGATGTATGAGTGCTGCCAGCATTGCTGCAGAGGATGAAGTGGTGGGGGGGTCAGCCTGTCAGTGCTCAGACCATATGCCGCACACTGCATCAAATTGGTCTGCAAAGCTGTCGTCCCAGAAGGAAGCCTCTTCTAAAGATGATGCACAAGAAAGCTCACAAACAGCTTGCTGAAGACAAGCAGACTAAGGACATGGATTACTGGAACCATGTCCTGTGGTCGGATGAGACCAAGATAAACTTATTTGGTTCAGATGGTGTCAAGCGTGTGTGGCAGCAACCAGGTGAGGAGTACAAAGGCAAGTGTGTCTTGCCTACAGTGAAGCATGGTGGTGGGAGTGTCATAGTCTGGGGTTGCATGAGTGTTGCTGGCATTGGGGAGCTACAGTTCATTGAGGGAACCATGAATGCCAACATGTACTGTGACATACTGAAGCAGAGCATGATCCCCTCCCTTCGGAGACTTGGCCGCAGGGCAGTATTCCAACATGATAACGACCCCAAACACACATCCAAGACAACCACTGCCTTGCTAAAGAAGCTGAGGGTAAACTGGCCAAGCATGTCTCCAGACCTAAACTCTATTGAGCATCTGTGGGGCATCCTCAAACAGAAGGTGGAGGAGCCCAAGGTCTCTAACATCCACCAACTCCGTGATGTCATCATGGAGGAGTGGAAGAGGACTCCAGTGGTAACCTGTGAAGCTCTGGTAAACTCCATGCCCAAGAGGGTTAAGGCAGTGCTGGAAAATAATGGTGGCCACACAAAATATTAACACCTTGGGCCCAATTTGGACATTTTCACTTGCGGTGTACTCACTTTTGTTGGCAGTGGTTTAGACATTAATGGCTGTGTGTTGAGTTATTTTGAGGAGACAGCAAATTTACACAGTTATACAAGCTGTACACTCACTACTTTACATTGTAGCAAAGTGTCATTTCTTCAGTGTTGTCACATGAAAAGGTATAACAAAATATTTACAAAAATATGAGGGGTGTACTCACTTTTGTGAGATACTGTACAGTCTGTCACTATACTTATGACACTGGCTGGGAAGGGGATAACATCTAGGGGTGATTAAATGTGTGCTTAACAATGTTTACTGTGTGTGTTATGTGGTGGTTTTAATAAGCAATCTTGCTGTTTTATATAAAAATAATAAAAATAAAAATAATTAAAACAACAGCAAGATCATCTGTCAGTGTTCGGAGCGCTGTGTTTTTTACAACACAAAGCTCCCTCCCCTGAATGACAAAGCCGATCAGCGGATCCCGGCAATCATTCATTGGACGGGACCGGCTCATTGGCTTGTGCTGTAACAAATCACAGCACAGCCAGGGAGGCGGGTGGGCTTCCCTACCCAGAATAACTGATCACATATCAGATACGTGATCCAGCACAGAGCGGTCACCATGCAGCAGTATATCTGTGTGGGGCAATCGGCAAGCGCATATAGCGTTATAGTGTTTTTTTGCCCCATAGGTATATATAAAAATGAAGGGCTTGAAAACGCTTGTAACGCAGAGTTTTTGCACTTTGTTGCAAGCTAGCATTGAAATGGTAATGATTAAAAGAGGCACATATAAGTATGCAGGCATCCGGGGTAAAGCTGTCCACATAGACCGTCCTCCGCACCACCATCAATGTCATCTCTTCCGTGCTGCACTCCATGAGCGATTCAAGCCTCACTTTCAGGATGGTCTATGTGGACAGCTTTACCCCAAATGCCTGCATACTTAGATGTGCATCTTTTAATGATCAGCCATGTGAGTTGCTAATTGTTGTACCTTCATTAAATGTAATCATATTGTTACACTTATAGGCGCCTCTCTTCTCTGTAGCTCCTGCTGGATTTTGCTTCTAATCCCCTTGGAGGCGGCCATTTGTGGATGGACATTTTATGGTTACACAACCTATCACATTGCTATAATCTTTTTATATGGAAAAATATATATCTATATGTTGTCAAGGTAGATTGTGGCGCTGCTATCTAAGTGCATGTGCAAAAATTAAATCAATGGTGGTATGCAAGTTAATGTGTAAGTATTAGTAAGAGTGAATAAATAAATATATTAAAGTGTATAAAGTGCAGTGCAATGTGCATATAATATAAATATAAAATAATAAAATGTGTATATATAAATTCTTGTATTGTAACCCCAAACAATCAGACAAATAACAATATATAATATCAGAAAAAATTAATAAATAAGATTATAAAATTAATAATATCATTAAATATCTGTAAAAAGTCCTTGTGCCAAAAATCTGAATAAAACGTATATATTATCCTGATGTGCAAACGCAAAGCCAACAACAAAATCCTTGTGAAGACACCAGCAGATGTCAGCACTAATGGCTGAATTGAGTCCCAATCAACTGTAGGGCAATCATGTAAAACCGTTTTACAAGGATCTGGAATCCCTGAAGGACCGGAGATCACACTCCTGGCGGGTCCGTGTAACGCCTCAAAGGTCCCCCTGAAATCTGCATACTCCAATCCTTCCTATCCTGCAACCATTCAATATGATGTATTCACATGGAAGTGACTTCCATGTGAACACATCATCGGGATAATATATACATTTTATTCTGATTTTTGGCACAAGGACTTTTTACAGATATTTAATGATATTATTAATTTTATAATCATATTTATTATTTTTTTCTGATATTATATATTGTTATTTGTCTGATTGTTTGGGGTTACAATACAATAATTTATATATACACATTTTATTTATGTATTTTATATTTATATTATATGCACATTGCACTGCACTTTATACACTTTAATATATTTATTTATTCACTCTTACTAATACTTACACATTAGCTTGCATACCACCATTGATTTAATTTTTGCACATGCACTTAGATAGCAGCGCCACAATCTACCTTGATAACATATAGATATATATTTTTCCATTTTTAGCAGCTGCAGGTGGAGGCAGCAGCTAATCAATTACCAATTTTCCATAGTGCGGCAACACCCCTATAACCTGTTTTATAATCTTTTTATTTGGACTATAAACTCAAAGACTTATGAATAAATGGTTGTGGAACGAATCATCTGAGTTTCCATAATTTCTTATGGGGAAATTCGCTTTGCTATACGATTGCTTTGGATTACAAGTAAGCTTCCGGAACAAATTATGCTCGCAATCCAAGGTTTTACTGTAAACCCTAACTGAATAACATTTAGTTTGGTAAACCAATGTAACTCCTAAACAACTGCCCTTTTTTAAAAAAAAAAAATACTTGTTTTTTTATCCTTTGTTGCATTTCGGTGCTGCTGATCTACTGCTGCTTCTTTGTGGCCACTTCCCACCTACATGCATGGATTGCATGGCATTTCCTGATGGTGACAGCAGTGGGCCATGCTTGTGTACCGTATGTTGAAACGGCTTCCTTTGGAAGCCAAGGTCACAGGGTGACAATACAGAAGCACAACTGGGAGATAGGGACAAAGAGTCATCACTCTATAACAGGAAGTGCCTGCAGGAGGACCTTCATGGCAGGATTACTAGGTATTATTTTAATAACCCGCAGACTAAATAATGAAAAGGACTATGAAATTACAATAATGTGTTTAAACCCGTATGAGATTTTAGTGATTGGAATTACATACACTTTAATGGAACATTCAGGAGAATTCCATACAGCACAGTGGCAATCCACAAACTCTTTTGATGTCTGCATGGATCATTCACTAACTATATCCACATTGACAAAGCTAATGGCAAATACATTTATAAGTCAAAACGGACCAGAGCTTGCCTGCTGTGTGCCTATTATCTTCAGGGAAAATTGTCTATAAACTGTTGCAAAGAAAGGTGAAGGTGATGTCCAATGCAAGCAGTCACATTTAGATCTTAAAAGCACACAAGAGAAGCTCCGCTTAGCCCCCTGGAAATCAGCACTACAATGATGGGGGTGGAGGGCAAATCCTTCCCCCTACCCTGACAACAATACTGAAGACAACAACGAGGCACACAGATCACTCCAAGTATAGACCACTAGTATAAAATCTACTACCACAACAGTGGTAAAAAAATATATATATTTAAAGTATAGATTTATATTATATATAGTATACAAAATATAATATATACACATTATATATATAAAAAATATTTAAATATTATACAACAAACTGTGTCCTCAACCAATGTTTAAAATAAAGAACAGATCAAATATATATATATATACTAGAGTTACTAAACATTGCAAATACAACGTTGTATCACGGGTTTCAAATGCAGATTTTACTACCATGTGTTAAAAAAAAGAATTAGCCATTATCACTGTTTTCCATTTCTCAGGCTTCTTTGAAATTACCCCATTGTTTTCTCCAAATTCACTGATGATAATAACAATAATAATAATAGTACCACTACTAATAAAAGAATAATAATATTTAAATAAATTATTATTTCTATTTGTATTGCTATTATTGTTGTTATTATTAAACATGAGTAACATGATAATAATTAAAAATATCTTTCCACATAAGCTTTAAATACATATATTTAAAGTATATATATTTATATCATATACAGTATACAAAACATAATATATACACAGTATAAGTATATATATATGAGAATAAAACTCAAAATTATTTAAATATTATGCAACAAACTGTGTCCTCAACCAATGTTTAAAATAAAGAAAAAATCTATTTTATATATACTAGAGTTACTAAACATTGCAAATACAACGTTGTATCACGGGTTTCAAATGCCATTATCACTGTTTTCCATTTCTCTGAATTACCCCATTGTTTTCTCCAAATTCACTGATAATAATATTAGCACCACCACTAATAAAATAATAAAAAATGGATAATAATATTTAAATTAATTATTTCTATTTGTATTGTTATTATTAGTATTATTATTAATAATAATAAAAATGAGTAGCATGATAATAATTAAAAATATCTTTCCACATATACTTTAAATACATATATTTAAGTATATATATTTATATTATATACAGTATACAAAATATAATATATACACAGTACATATATATATATATATACACAGTACATATATCTATATATGTGTTGTTATTATTGTTGTTGTTATTATTATTAAAAATGAGTAACATGATAATAAATAAAAAATATCATTCCACATATGCTAACATTAATTAGATTGTTTCACATATTTTCTTATGACCTGAACATTTTTATTACATTTTTATAAAATTTAGAGGAATATAAAGACTAAGGGTATTCAGTAGTAAATGGTTTGCCCTTGACCACACAGAAACGCCATTGAAACACAAATGAGCGCCATCCCCACTTCTTTGTCCCTGAATTCTAAAACATGTCTGTCATGGCCTAACACAAGTGGGAGGAATAATATGCCAATAATGGCTGACCACTCACGATCTCCTGTGTCGTATGAATTCGCTCAATCAATAAAGTTGGATGCTAAAGGATAGATTTCTATAATAATCCTGCAACGACTTTCAACACCAGCATGATTACATTTCTCCCAATGTATTTCCAATCTCTTTGCTATGAAAATGTCTTGTAGTATAAATCTGAACATGAGAAGGGCGGCCATGTTTATTATCTACATAAATATGCATGCTTGCGCTTGCCCCATTGTTATGTTATTATTACTCCAAATTATTTACTAAAGGCAATAAATAGGCATGTTGGATCACCAGGGGTTATGTATGATAAGCAAATCAGGATGAAAAAATGCACGCCTCTTTTTTTGCACATATATAATTTCTCTGGGGGTCAGTAAATATAAACATCCATTATATCAATTGCATATAAAGTGCATGTATTCTTCTGCTGACTATATTCCAGAGCTGGCTCACCAAGGACTGCTAATGTCCTGGCTGTATGTAGATTGCTGCTGCTCTAGGCATTGCTCAATACCCCCCACATACTCAGATCCTTCTACTTTTAGGGCCAGTTCACATCGCATGCAGTGCAGTGCGTTTTTTGTTCTGCATTAAAAATGCATGGAAAGTAGGTTATATGGTTTCCAATGGCAAAAAAAGGGCCAAGGATTGATCCAAGGCAAAAACCAAGCTCTACTTACCAGCCAGCCTGTGACCAACTAGATTAACCTGTCTAGCAGTATGCGTTTAAAAACAGCCCTTTTTTTTCTCCCCCCCCCCCCCCCCCCATTCCACGCTATCCTTTTCTTCCCTATTTTCTTTCTTCCTCTTATAATTTAGTTACATTCATGGGAATTAATAAAGGACAACTGGGATCATGATATAGAATCAGGTTTAGCGATATCTGCACGCAGACTCACATGAATAAATACTCTGGTCTACCATGTGTCCGTGATGTAGATAAGTGATGTAATGTATGTCTTCAAATGTTGCCCTATCTGATGAATATCTATGTTGATACAGTTGGGGATTATTCCCATCTGTTATGTAACATTTCACTTCTAATAAAAATAATATTTGAAAAAAAAAAAGCATCTGCAATACATCCGGAAACGCATCAAAAATGCACCTGAACGCGCCGAAAACGCGTTAACCACTTGCGGACCAGCTGCCGTCATTATACTGCAGCAGGTTGGCACGATCCAGCGAATTGCTGTCATTGTACGTCACCGCGGGATCTCGCTTTTGTGGGCGGTGGCGATGTGCGCTCCCACTGGCCAGTGGGGGAGCCAATCAGCGGGTGGGGCGGACTCGATGTTTGCTGGCCACCCCGATTGTTCCCCGCAGTGAGAGGACGGGGATCTGCCTGTGTAAACAAGGCAGATCTCTGTTTTGACAGGGAAGATCACACAGATCCTGTCTTTCTGCTATGCAGGCTGGATCTGTGTGTTTCCCCAGTCACACAGTCCCCCATACAGTTAAAACCATAGGTTGTGCGCACATAGGGTGGCAGGTGTGCCTGGGCACACCCTAATCACCCTGTACTGTGCAGATCCCCCCTGCTGCCTGGCTGCAGAAAAAGGGACGGAGGAATCTCTGTCCTCAGTCTCTTTCTCTGTCTCAAAAGTGAGGCATCAGGGGTCTGTTTAGGCCCCTGATATTTCACCACAGCCCCCAGTAGGGCTCCTAAAAGAATTGTAAAAAAAATAATAAAATATAATATTGTAAAAAAAAAAAAAATACAAAATTGTAAAAAAAATAAAATAAAATAAAAATAAACTACTGACACCGCCCTCTGCCCTTCTGACATATATACACACACACACACACTCATGTTTGTTTGCGCTTTTGTGGTGCACACCCTAATGCAATAGGCTGCACACACCTATGGTTAGAACACACAGTGAGGGAACACATTTAACCCCTAGTGTTATCCCCTACCTGCCAGTGTCTTTAGTACAATAACAGTGCATATTTTTAGCACTGATCACTGTAATAATGTCACTGATTCCCAAAAAAGTGTCAAAAATGTCAGTTAGGTATCCGATCTGTCCGCCGCAATGTCGCAGTCCCGTTAAAAATCCCTGATTTGCTCCATTACTAGTAAAAAAAAAAAAAGTCCATAAATCTATTCCCTATTTTGTAGACACAATAACTTTTGCACAAACCAATCAATATACGCTTATTGCGATTTTCTTTACCAAAATGTAGCAGAATACATATCGGCCTAAACTGATGAAGACATCTGTTTTTTATTTTTTGGATATTTTTTATAGCAAAAAGTAAATAATACTGTTTTTTTTTTTTTTTTTTTGTTTATAGCGAAAAAAATAAAAAATAAAATCCGCAGAGGTGATCAAATACCACCAAAAGAAAGCTCTATTTGTGGGGAAAAAAAGGACACAAATTTTGTTTGGGTACAACGTGGCACTACCGCGCAATTGTCAGTTACAGCGACGCAGTGCCGTATCGCAAAAAGTGGTCTGGTCAGGAAGTGGCTAAATCCTTCCGGGGCTGAAGTGGTTAAAAACACTCATGCAGAAACGCATCTGGAATGGATCTGGAGTGCCTTTTTGTGGCGGGAACCAGCCCTATAATGGTTTTTTGTCATTTGTTTCCCATTGGAAAGATTTTTCTTCACTTCCTGTCCCGCAGACCCGACAGAAAGTGAGAGAATACAAAGAAAGGGAATTCTCAGAAAGTTGTCTCCATTGGAATATTTCTTCTCCATTCCTGTTCCAGTGGCCTCTCAAAATGTCCTCCTCACTTCTAGTCTCAGGGCTGGTTCACACCACAAAAAGGCACTCCGGATCCATCCAGACGTGTTTCTGCATGCACGGTTTTAACGCGTTTTGGTTCTGCTGCGTTTTTTATGTGTTTTCCGGATACAATCCAGATGCTTTTTTTCTTATTTTTTTCCTGTTTTTTTTTCACTGTACTGGGGGTCCGCTGCGTTTTTGATGTGTTCCAGTGAATTCTGGTGCTTTTTGATGCATTTTACTGGTACAGTCCAGTGCAGGAAAAATGCAGCATCTATTTTTTTTTCTGGAACTGGAAAGCCCTGGAACTGACCGCACTGGTGTGAGCTATGCCATTGGAAACCATATAACCTACTATCCATGCGTTTTTGATGCAGAAAAAAAACATCATTCATTTTTTATTTTACAGTCCGGCATAAGTAGGAATCTGAATGTCTTATGGAGAATTGACAATTCCCACTTATTTAGCTGGAGAGTCAGGGGTCAGAGGTCACATGCAGACTGACCCTAAGTTTACACCCATACAGACGCGTTTTCACTGGGTTTTACAGCAATTTTACTGCATTTTACCGCAATTTTCCTGCAATTTTTATTTTTTTTAACATTTTTGGAGGGAAATTTTGTTGCTAGGCAGATTTAAAAACGCAAAACACAAATTGCGGCAAAATTGCAGTAAAAATGCAGCACAAAAACAACACTTGCATTTCTGGTGCAGCTCCATTAACCCCTCCAGATCTGCGCTATTGCCGAAGTACGGCTCCAGCGCGGATCTGATATTTTTTTTCTAGAAAATTACTCAGAACCCCCAAAAATTATATATGTTTTTTTTTTGCAGAGACCCTAGGGAATAAAATAGTGGTCATTGCAACATTTTATCTCGCACTGTATTTGTGCAGTAATTTTTCAAACGCGTTTTTATTTTTGGAAAAAAAAAAACAGTTTTATGCATTAAAAAAAAAAAAACAAGACAGTAAAGTTAGCCCAATTTTTTTGCATATTATGAAAGAGGATGTTACGCCGAGCAAATAGATACCACGTCATATAACATGTCACACTTGTGGAATGGCGCCAAGCTTCGGTACTTAAAAATCCCCATGGGCGATGCTTTAAAATTTTTTACAGGGTACATGTTTAGAGTTACACAGGAGTTCTAGGGATAGAATTATTGCTCTCGCCCTAACGTTTGCAGCGAAACCTCACATATGTGGTTTGAACGTTGTTTACATATGTGGGCGCGACCTACGTATCTGTTGGCTTCTGTGCGTGAGCACGCGGCGACTGGGGTGCTTTAAATGTTTTTTTTTATTGTTTATTTTACTTTTATTTTGACACTTTCTTTTTACTTTTTTTTTTTAATTACTTTTATTCCTATTACAAGGAATGCAAACATCCCTTGTAATAGGAATACTGCGTGACAGGTCCTCTTTACAGATATAAGTCCCCACATCTCTCCTCTAGACTGGGAAGCCTGAAAAAAAATCCCCCCCAAAAAAAATCCAGGCTTTACGGCCTAGGTGGCTGCATTTTTTCGAATTCAGAGGCCAGGCGTGAGGTCATAACATGGCGCCCCGGTCTCTGAAAGATCACAGAGACTTTGGGGACCATCTGGCCTGCCGGAAATCTCTGCAGTCTCTCTTCTCACCAGTTGTACCAGTGAGCTGGGAGAAGCAGCGGAGGGCAGCGTGGGGGGCGTACCCTCCCGACGCCTGTAAGAACGATCCAGCGGCTGGACTGCCGCTACGATTGTTTTTACGGTGCAGGGAATCAAACATAAGTTAAAAACACGCGAGTTGAAAAGTTTTCAACAAAATGGAAAGTCTGTAGGAAGAATAATGAGCACTTCCATAAATTTTAAGGACTAGGCCTAAAGATCCTGGTTGTTGTTTCAACCTCGTATTTGATGTGGTAGTGGGCCAATTATGGCCATCCCAAGAGGCATCCTGACGGAGGCTGTCATATTTTATATATAGTAATGTGCAGGAAGAGTGGAGCATTATGGAGAGCCAGCCTGGAAAGAGTATGTGAAAAAACACTTGGAAGTCGTCAGTCATTAAAGATCAGCTCTTCCGATTCAGGGATCCATTTACAAGCACAATGTTAGCACTGTACTGTATGTATAACAAGGGTGAACTGCAGTCTTCTTTTCATCCAATTAAGATACAGCCATACTTTTTGTGTAGTCGATGTTGTAAATAAAATGATTTATACCCAGTACAATCTGCTTGAGATCTACCAACACCTATAAGTGCATGGGCCTGATTAGATACTGTTGGTTGCATTGTTTACATTGGCCTTCACATGAGAAGTATGGCCAAACCTTTTTTTCAGTATACTTCTCTTTTGGGTCACAGGAGTGCATTTATTAATGTTCTCCTGGCACCCAGAGTCAGCTATTGCCCACTATCAGCTGACAAGGCAGAGCCATGCCATGCTCAAAAGAATCCTGACAATATTGTTGGGATCCACCCAAGCTGCCTCATTGACAGCTGGCTCTGCCTTTTGGCTGAGAGCAGCACCCTGCGTTCACTATATCTGCTCTTCCACAGTACACAGAACATGGAAATGCAATTAATTTAGTAAATATAAACTGCTAAATACATTTTCAATCAGCAGTTAGAGCAGTCTTGTGACTTCTATGAGTGTCTGGTTAAAGCTTGTTTTCATTCTGCACTAACTGTCCTGTCAGGATGCAGGGCCCCTGACCCTCTGTCTGGGCAGTGCTGATTGGCCCTGTGCTGATCACATTCACTCTCCCAAGGAAAGAAAACCTCTATAGCCATACACACCAAACTGAGCATGTGCAGCCTGCTCCTTGGCTCTGTATTATCAGGAAATATATTGGGGACAGTGGAAGAAGGAGAGGATCTCCAAAAAAATTGTGTTTGAAAAACTGCTGCGCAAATACTGTGTAACATAAAACATTGCAACACTCACCATTTTATTCTATAGGGTCTCTGCTAAAAAATATGATGTTTGGGGATTCTGAGTTATTTTCTAGCAAAAAAAAAGTTGATTTTAACATGTATGAGCGAAGTCTCAGAAATGGCCCGGGTGGCAAGTGGTTAAAGGAAAAGACAACTGTAAAAACACTTCACAAAAACGCTTGAAAAATGACCAAAGACGCTCAGCTAAAGTGTGAATGAAGCCTTATAGCTGCTTAGGCTCTTATTTTTTATTTATATTTTTTTAAGTCCGCAGTGGTGCAAAACCTAGAACAAAAAAAACCCGTAAGTAAACAAAAAGCATGCATGTGAAACACACACACTAAAAAGTGCACTTAAAAAGGAAGTAAACCCTGATGGGTTTTACTTCCTCTTCAGTTCCCTGCAAAGTAAAAGCATCGCATATTATCCCATTATGTGCCACGTACCTACAATCAATGCCCGCGCTGTCCCCTGTGCAGGCAGCATCCGTCTTCGCCCCTCTTCCTTCCAGGGGCCGTGGACTCCAGCTCTGTGACTGGCCAGAGTCACGCGACATCGCATTCGCGCAGGAGCCCCTAGTCACGGCACGATCCTAGTGATGAAATCGCATGTTGCGCTGATGATGTTGGACGTACAGAAAATATCTCCTAAACTGTGCAAGTTTAGGAGATATTCTTGGTACCTACAGGTAAGCCTTATTATAGGTTTACCTTAGGTTAAAGTGGTTGCAAAGGGTTTACAACCACTTTAACCACTTCAGCCCCGGAAGGATTTCCCACTTTAGGACCAGAGCCCTTTTTGCGATTTGGCGCTGTGTCGCTTTAACTGACAATTGCGCGGTCGTGCGGCGTTGTACCCAAACAAAATTTGCGTCCTTTTTTTCCCACAAACAGAGCTTTCTTTTGGGGGTATTTGATCATCGCTGCGTCATTTCTGATCGCCGCTATAAACAAAAGAAGAGCGACAATTTTGCAAAAAAACCCAAATTTCTTACTTTTTGCTAAAATACAAATCCCCAAAAAAAAAATACAAAAAAACATTTTTTTTCACCGTTTTTGGCCGATTTATATTCTTCCTCATATTTGCGATAAAAAAAATTGCAATCAGCGTTTATTGATTGGTTTGCGCAAAAGTGGCCGCGTTTAGGGATGATGAGAATTAATTTTTGGGGTTTTTATTTTTTTTTTATTTTTTATTAGTAATGGCGGCAATCTGCGATTTTTTGCGGTACTGCCATATTGGGGCGGACATGTCGGGCCATTTTGACACTTTTTTGGGGCCATTGGCATTTATACAGCGATCAGTGCTATAAAAATGCACTGATTACTGTGTAAATGCCATTGGCAGTGAAGGGGTTAACCTGCAGGGGGCGCTCTAAGGGTTAACTGTGTTCCCTGGGCGTGTTCTAACTGTGGGGGAACTGCCCTAGCAGGGGAAGGGAAGCGATCACAGCTTCCGTGTAAAGGAAGGACCTCCGTTCTTTCACTCCCGGGGGGGGGATCGAAGCTGCCGCACCTGCTCCCTGGCCCTCCCCGAACACAGTGCGCGATCTCGCAACCGCCGACAGATGACAGCGATTTGCGATTGGCGGTCGGCAAGTGGTTAAGAGTGTGCTTTTGTCCACCCAGTGAAGGAGTAGGACCTCTACCCTGACCCCCGGGGTGCAAGGCTCCTGATCGCGACATACTGTAGGTTTACATGGTCTGTCCAGCCAGAAGGCCTGGCAGACCCCGTTCTCCTTGGACAGCCAAAGCCATTCTTGAATACTAGGTCAGGGGAGCTCTCCCAAAGAGCGATCCCCCAGGGGCAGGAGAGGAAGGAACCTGAGGGCCACACATCCTCCCCTAAGCCTGAGGACTCACACCCTTCATCCAGTGAAAAACGCACACAAAAGTGAAAGAGTGACAAACAGTGGGAGAAAAAAAAAAAAGTGGCCATGCCAAATAGTGCACTGGCCGGGCCCTGAGGCCTGGTAGACAAAAATTGTCCCAGACTTTAGCCAAAAGGCCCAGCCCATGAGGTGCAGTGCAGAAAGGGAAAGCAAATTTAGTGCTGTGACCATGTGTCCATTTACACCGTGGGGTCCCACACTCAAGTGTTACTAAGAGCACCCCTAGGGCAACCACTACCAGGGGCTCACAGGCATCGCGGACCCTCTGCCTTCCCAGCCCATGGCCAGACAAGGTAGAACGTTCAAACCAGAAGGTAATGGGCTCTTCCAGCTTTCCCAGGGGAATTACTCCCGTGCCCCAACTGCCTGTGGGCACCCCGATTTCTGTTCCAGCCGATACTAACCTTCCAAGCCCCCATCACTCCAGCAGTTTTGCATAGCCTTGGTCAGGTCAGGATAGTAGCACAACGCCACCACTGGATCACTGATAAGAACAGATACAGATACTACACTTGATCTTGTCATTGTAATAATTGTACTTTATTAACCCTAAAGCAGTGCAGCGTGCAAATAGATTTATAGCAGCATTGCGAGGAACGCTTACGCCGGAATCAAATTTCTTCTTTATAGCGGGTTGGCATTCGATTACATTTGCAGGCTTTAATGACTATGAGTCAGGATTTGTTTGGTTCCTTGTCTGACATATTTACACATCAGTAGTATCATTAGATGCAAATCGGTCAGATTGGTGAACGTATGCGATGTATAATTACCATAGGAAAGGACTATGGAACCTAAAGGTGCGTCTTACGTTTCAGCACCCTGGACAGAGCTCCTGAATACACCAACTTCTATCTGCAGAACATTAGATACAGGATATACACTGCCCCCTCCTCCCCATCGCCTGCATTATCAGCTCATCCAAGCCACTTTATATATTCCACCTCCCATTCATCCCATCAGCTGTTCCTCCCAGCATCCTGCCTCTCTCTCCATCCCCCTAAAGCTCCTGCTGACTCAGTTTAGGCTCCAGGCTCTGTTGGTTATGATAGCACAGCTAGGGACAAAACAATGTAGGAACACAATGAAGGAGGCCATAAGACAATACCGAGGACTAGGCTACAAATAGATTGTCAGCTTCTTGTACGTTAAATCACAAAGCATACCATTGGATATATATACAATGTGCTGTTTTTTATCTGAAGTACATACATTTGATGCTAGACACACTAAATGATCCTAAAAAGGTTCGATATTTCATTGGGTTTTTGAGATGCATGCAGCAGACCTCACTTTTTTTACTTTTTTTTTTTATTCACAGACCAGCAAAATATACAGTATGTGCCCCTGCTTGTCATATAAGCATATTTTAAACTCTAAATAGATATGCTATATTATACTGTTCACTATATTGATCTTTTTATACAATGCACACAAATGGGTTATTGGTTGACCCACTTAGGTAGCTTTAGATTTAGCTTGTACATAATCTGCCCATGTATGAGGAGCATGGCATTTGCTTTGTTATCTGTATGGATATCCAGTAAAAGGTGAATCCATTTGCATGATCTTTACTATTTTTGTCGCACAATCTGAACATTTGCCATGGATACTAAATATAAAAATCCATCAGCCCTGACCGTGCACAGGGAAAATGAACTCTGAAAGAACGGGCCTCCTGTTCTTGAGTGTGATTGTGCCACACTTCTTGATAAAATGACGTAAAGTGTTACTAAAGCCACAACAGTAAAATCAGTCTGTATATGCAGTAAAGCATGCTTGTTATACTCACTGTGGAGCCCAAGGGGATAATTCTCTGCATTGTGTGAAAAGGCTGCTTGATCTACCTGCACTGTCCCCCTGGACAAGCCTGAATAAGACAGAGCCTTTGGAGTCAGGCTGCACAGCTCAGTTTGGTGTGTATAGCTAGAGAGGTTTTTATTTTTTCTTGGTAGAGTGCATGTGATCAGCACAGGGCCAATTGGCACTGTCCAGACAGAGGGTCAGGGGTCCTGCTTCCTCATAGGACAGCTCAGTGCAGTATGAAAACTCTTCCTACAAGCTTCTCCAGGAAATGATAGACATCACAAGATTGCTATATACTGCTGATGAGAAAAGGAATTTAGCAGTTTAAATTTACTAAAATAATTGCATTTCAAAAGGAATTTAGCAATTTAAATTTACTAAAATAATTGCATTTCCATGTGTACTGTGGGAGACCAGATATAGCAAATGCAGGATCCCGTGTTTAGTAACACTTTAAAGTGTATGTTACCCCAACATCTCATATTCCTGACATGTCTGCTGTACCATGTACTTGTAATAAACAGTATCCTGATCTCTTTGTATTGCTTCCTTTGTACAAAATCCCTGGTGATTCTGCCGGTCCCCCTGCATTCCTATTTCAAACTGACAACACTAGGAATAGAAGCACATACATCTAGGCATAGTTTTCTCCTTTGCCTTCTACTTGGAAACTATGGGGGTTGAGATGCCGCCTGCCCTCATGTCGACACTAAAATTTATTTTTAACTTTTTAACTGGACAAATTCTGCCTTGAAATATCTAGGTACCTCCATCCCTGCTACTCTGTCCTGTACCTTTGCACTAAATTTTATTCCCCTACTAACTAGTACCCAAATTTTTCTGGATACCTGGGACAAGGGTTTACACTCTTGGTTTGGCAGATGCAACCTGCTTAAAATGTGTATCCTGCCAAGGTTCCTTTACTTGTTCTAAGCACTTCCAATAAAGATCCCACTTCACTACTTCAGACAGGTACACACTCTTATTGTTAGTTTTATCTGGGCACACAAGAAACCCTGCTTACCTCGATGTCTTATGACTCTCCCCAAACAATTTGGTGGCCTGGCCCTTCCGGGTGTTAGGAAATACTACCAAGCAACTCATCTTGGTAGAGTTATTGACTGGTGCCGCCATCATGGCTCCAAACTCTGGGCACAGCTAGAGCAGGCCCAAACTAATATACCATTAAAGGGAGCTGTATGGTGTTATGACCACTTACCACCACTGCAGAAACCACACCCTATTCTGGGAATGACCCTCCGCATATGCTCCCAGGCTTGCAATCAACACTCACTCTCCACTTCTGACTCTCCCTTGTTTCCTATTATAGGAAACCCGCAATTCCCACCTGGCCACGACCCCCCTGTGACCAGGATCCCCACTCTAGGGGAACAAGTTCAGGCATCACAATTTCTAGAGACTGGAACATGGCTCTCTCTAGAAATGTTGAAGAGCGACACAGGCCCTTTTAAGCTTCCATTCCATAGCTCTCCAATTAAGACATTTTCTCCAGTCCTTACCAATTCCACAAAATTCCACCCACCCCCTAATAACCTTTTAAGAATACTGCTCAGAAGATGGCACCCTCACCCAGGTCCTATCTAAAACATACAGCCTCTTGAACTACCCTGCAGAACAACCGATGTTGTCATTTGTACACAAGTGGGAAAGGGATCTGAACCATACATTTACCCCCGCCCAAATCCAAAATATCCTCACGTTCTCCCTGAAATCATCAATCTGCACGAGAGTACAAGAGACCAACTACAAAATCTTGACAAGGTGGTACTTCACCCCACACCTATTACACAAGTGCTACCTGGCCACATCCATGCTTTGCTGGAGATCCCAAGGGGACAGAGGAACGCTGATACACATATTTTGGTCATGCCCAAGATTAACCCACTTTTGGGCCACAGTCAGAGAGATCATTCAATTGTACCTCACCTCCTGAATGCCGCAAAATCCTATATCCTACTCCACTGGAAGAAACAATTACTGACGACCATTGCTAGCTGGATCCGTAAGGTAAAGGATATTAACAAAATGGAGTAATTAGTGCTTACTGCACAACATCAACAGGAAAAATACAATAAGACTTGGGGACTTTGGAATCATTTCATCCTCTCCCCAAAGGGCAGCGCCCTCCTTGGATCATACTGTTGTGGATGCATGCCTGTGTCTGCATATCTCGGCTATCCTGTTCCAACCCTACCCCAGCCATTTACCCCCGCCCCCCATTCTTCCCCCTTCTTTCTCCCCTTCTTTCTCTTTCCTTCTGCTGTTTTTGCATTATGGAAAATGGAAAAATGGTAATGGGCGACTTCAGGTTTCATCGCATATTTCATACTATTCTTTATGCATTAAATGTATTACAGTAGCCACCTGTTCGTGGCGACCATACAGTACACACTCCTGTTTGACACTCGCTTGTAACTTATACACTGCCGGAATCAAATGACTTACAGATGTACAAGAATTTTGTTTGATGTTCTTCAATGTTTCACATACTGTGAATGTAATATCTTGTCCTCGTCCATTTTGGGTGTTATATTTGAAAATAAAAATTCTAATTATATTTGAAAAAAAAAAAAATGTTCAAAATGTAATTTTCTTTTCACATTCAATTTTAAAACAAATGGACTTTCCCAAGTGAAAGCCACATCCACTGTTAGAAATTCATTCATTCAAGAAAAAAATGACATCCTGCTTCTTTGAATTTTCTTGTCACTGTAGTAGAAAAGTAATGTCAATTTGACCCACTAGCGATAAGAAAATCAAAGGAATGTTCTTAAAATTAAATTTTTAGAATTAATTTCAATTAGTGTATGACCAGCTTTAATATGCATTACTCATAACTGATGGGCTGCTGGGGCAACTGAAAATCACTGTGATAGCCAGTGCTGGTACAATGATAGCCGCAAAATTCAAGATCCTGCATGGGGTTTTGTGCCAACAGCTTCCCTCTGCACACCAACCACAGGGAGACACTTTCTTTTTTGCTGCCATTTAAAGAAAGCCTTGTTTTTTTTTAGATGAATACAAGGCATTCTCTAACTGGATGAAGTGGAGATTATGACATCACAGCCCTTTGTCTCTACCTTGTCCATAAAAGAACATCTTGTATTGACTGAAAAAAATAAGAGGAGTTCTATGAATGGTGTTGGTGCCAGTCCGGTGACTGTTTACACGGAACACCAGCAGGACCTGAATATTTCAGATTTCACTGTAGTAGTGCCAGCAACTACAGTGTTTTTTTAAGGATTTTTAGCTTGGGTATGCAATATGCATACTCTCATTGTGCCAAGCTGAACAATACCTGACATAGTTACATTGTGCCAAGCTGGACCATATCTGATATACTAACATTGTGCCAAGCTGGACCATATTTGATATACTTGCATTGTACCAGGCCAGATCATACCTGACATACAGTACTTACATTATGTCAGGCTGGACCATATCTGACATTACATTGTGCCTAGCTGGACCATATCTGATATACTTACATTGTGCCAGGCTGGGCCATACCTAACATACTTGCATTGTGCCAAGCTGGACCATACCTGGCATACTTACATTGTGCCTACCTGGATAATATCTAATATACTTACATTGTGCCAAGCTGGACCATATCTGATACACTTACATTGTGCCAGACTGGACCATATCTGATATACTTACATTGTGCCAAGCTAGACCATATCTAATATACTTACATTATGCCAGACTGGACCATACCTGACATACTTGCATTGTGCCAGGCTGGACTATACCTGGTATACTTACATTGTGCCTACCTGGATCATATCTGATATACTTACATTGTAACAGGCCGGATCATACCTGACATACAGGACTTACATTATGTCAGGCTGGACCATACCTGACATTACATTGTGCCTAGCTGGACCATATCTGATATACTTACATTGTGCCAGGTTGGGCCATACCTAACATACTTGCATTGTGCCAAGCTGGACCATACCTGGTATACTTATATTGTGCCTACCTGGATAATATCTAATATACTTACATTGTGCCAAGCTGGACCATATCTGATACACTTACATTGTGCCAGACTGGACCATATCTGATATACTTACATTGCGCCAAGCTGGACCATATCTAATATACTTACATTATGCCAGACTGGACCATACCTGCATTACTTTCATTGTGCCAGGCTGGACTATACCTGGTATACTTACATTGTGCCTACCTGGATCATATCTGATATACTTACATTGTGCCAAGCTGGGTCATATCTGATATACTTACAATGTGCCAGGCTGGACCATACCTGACATACTTAATTGTACCAAGCTGGACCATATCTGATATACTTACATTGTGCCAGGCAGGGCCATACGTGACATACTTACATTGTGCAAAGCTGGACCATATCGGATATACTAACATTATGCCAGACTGGACCATACCTGACATACTTACATTGTACCAAGCTGGACAGTATCTGATATACTTACATTGTGCCAGGCTGGACCATACCCAACATACTTACATTGTGCCAAGCTGGACCATATCTGATATACTTAAAATTGTGCCAGGCTGGGCCATACCTGACATACTGATATTGTGCAAAGCTGGGCCATATCTGACATACTTACAACGTGCCAAGCTGGGGCAATGTAAGTGTACAATACAGATCATTCCTGGAGTTCTGCTTTATACGCACAAAATGGCCAGAGATACACCAGGAAACTGTCAGATTATCTACATCCCCTCAAAAGAGCTGCATAGGAAACACTTTCAATGCTATGATGTAAACTCAAATCAGCCATATAAACAGAGAGTCAAGAAACTGTAAAGATAACATTTTAGAAACATTAACAGGAAAACAGCATGCCATTTTAATAAAGTTAACTTAACATGAAAAGTGTGCAACCCAATCCAACATCTTTACTCTGAATATCTAAAATTGCTGAAATCATATGCAAATTGGGTTCTTGTTAACCACTTTCTTTAGGAGTGAAGGATTCTTGTGGCTGTAGGCAGGGTGCACAGGGAGGACATGCTCACAGCATCAGGAATTATCATCTGGTAGCCATAGTGACCTGCCTGACAACTGGGACCTGTCCAGTCCTTGGCATCAAGTATTATATGACCAATCATAGTGCACCCCAATTATAACAAATTATACCTATAGGGTCTGGTAATCCCACATACTACAGCAAGTTGCCTACTCTCTGCAAGCACAGTAGCAATACGAAACACTACTGAATATAACCGTTGCCATCAATGAGACACAAGTGTTTTTTTCATTGAAAGCTGGACTTTGGGTACAAAAACATTTATTTGAATATATTCTGTAATAACCACAACAATATAAATCTACTTTGTGTACACCAAATGCCTTTGCAAACCCATATATTATCGTGTAAAGGTGGCCATGCCATCATCACTGTGCTGTACAAAGCTTGTGCAGAAGGAGAGCTGTGGGAGGGGCCCAGGAGGTCCACCCACCACAGGCTGAAAACTGGGGGGGGGGGGAGGATACAAGACCAGTCACCCTGCACAAGGAGAGAGAGTGGCAGTGACTGGTCTGGATTACAGGAAGCTCCTGCACAGAGTTTTACATTCGATTATTGTGCAGATCTGGAAGAAAAACACAATGCACACTAAGATTCAAATAAGAATGCATATGCTTCTAGGCAATAGTTGCTTATCCCAGAGTTTACCTTTAAAACAAACAGCACACGTTGCCTTTCTCATATATCCCTATTTATGAACTGCATTGCTTTTGAGAAGGTCATATAACTAAGAGCCAAGACAGTCTGATTAAATAACCTGACCACAAATACCGTATAGTAGCAAATCTTATCTTAGTAAAAGAGGACAGCTTGATGTAAGTAACTATATTACTAAGCTAATGTTTAAAAAAATGTTCACACTAAGTATAGTTTATTATATAGTATATGTACATGGGGACAGCTATATTTTCCTAAAGAAGTATACATTCTCTTTTTATAGCCCTACACAATGGTTGTGCTTTGCTACTACATCTTGCAATGCAAGTCTATGAGCTGGCTGACACATTGTTAAAAATACACTCCCTGTGTGCCTGATATTTTTTTCTCAGGAGTTGTTAAGAGAGAAGCAGAGTGATAGCCAGGAGCGGCCGGTCCATTAGGGGCACAGGGGCACCGCCCCCCTAGTTTGCATGTGGGGATGCATGCGGGTGCTCAGCTCATAAGTTTCTATGAGTTTATTTTTTTTTTTCAAGCCACATGATTAGAGCCTGAGGCTCTACTCTAGTTGGCTTGAAAAAGGTTGGGCTCGAGTTGCAGAGCAACAGGGGGTGGATTGGGTTGGTTGGGAGGAGAAGCAGAGGAGGAAGCTGCAGAGGGGCTGAGTGTGGGGGGACCATGGAAGGACTGAGTGCGGTGGGACCATGGAAGGGTGAGTGAGGGGATCATGGAGGGATTGAGTGCGGGGGGACCGTAGAGGGACTGAGTGCAGGGGACCGTGGAGCGGTGAGTGTGGGGGACCATGAAGGGGCTGAGTGCAGGAGACCCTGGAGGGGTGAGTGTGGGGGACCAGGCGTGAGTCGGGGAGGTACCAGGGGGTGTGAGTGGGGAGGTCCCAGAGGACGTGAGTCGGGGAAGT
>BLSH010437123.1:59962-71615 GCA_018402905.1 Glandirana rugosa
AAAGCGTCCCTTTACGTCAAAAGTGGTTTTTGATCAGCTAGAAAACACCGATAGTAAATAAGAATCATTTGCAGAATTGAGTGATACTGATTTTTGGGGAAATTTATCATCAGAAACTGAAAGTGACGACAGCGACAATTCTGCAACTGAGCAAATTTCTGCGTTTTTGGTTTGATTACATTATTGAATAAATTTTATTACTATTATATTATTATTTTTGATAATTATTTTTAGTTATTTATTATATTATAATTTATGATTTCATTTTTCAAACTTTTTCATACCCGGGATGTCTACTAGACTCTTGTTTGGACAGATTTAAGTGAGTTATTCCTAAGAATTGCAGGCCTACAATATAAAACCCCAAATTTCCATGCAAAATAATCGTACCGCTTTTGGAACAAAATTCCTGACATAATCATACCGCCAGGGAGGTTAAACAGTTGAAGCGTAACTCCACTTTTGTTGAGAAAAAAACATTCCCTTCTGGGTGATCTATGTACATTACAAGGATTATAACAACCTTTGTTGCAGATTCCTACCTTTTGCTATTCTGAAGAAATCCCTGTCTGTGCCTCTGTTCTGGGTGGGTCTAATGGGAGTGGTTTCATAATCAACTGTCAGGTGTGCAGCTGCAGGGCACTAATGAGGAAATCTACTGGGTCTGCATCCCTTTAGACGTGTTCCTATTGAAAGTATCTCTCCAAAATGACATTTTTGTTGCAGAGGATGCTTGATGTCTGACTTGTATCTTAGGCAGACTTCTGGGAAAACTGGTGAGCCAATCACACAAGCAGGAAATGATGTTTCTGGGGAGTGGTCAGCACACGTTGTGTGTACAGAACAACTCCAGGTAGCCATATTGCAATGCATTCTCAGAAAATTATAGAGCTGCAGATTGAAAAGTAAAGGTCATTTTTAATGACATTCAATTACAATAGGACTTGTGTCGCAATTATATGCACTATATTATTTTTTCTTTATTTGCTATTTTTTTCCCCACGAAAGTGGAGTTACCCTATAAAATAGAGTGCAGCCTTACCTCGCAGGGAGAACTGATGAATTTTAGTTGTAGTTTCTCCCTGTCAAAGCCAAAATGTCAGGTTTATGTGTGCACCCATGTGAAGGGCGGTGATTGCTGTACAGGATGCACATCTGCAAGTAGGCAGTCCCATTTATGTTTATTGAGACACAGTGGCAGGGTTGGATTAAGAGCAGGAGAGGCCTGGTGCTGAGGATTTTGGTGGGGCCTTTTTATGAAAACAAATAAAATGAAAATGCAAACAATTTTTTGTTAAAACAAAAGAAATATGCTGCCCCAATTAACATATCAATCATGTGCACACTGTATACAGAGCAGGGCTGGGCAGTATTAGTGACTCACTCACACCATTGGGCTGGGCCTATCTTAACCATTTCCCAGTTTAGGACCAGAAAACTTTTTGCGATTCGGCACTGCGTCGCTTTAACTGACAATTGCGCGGTCGTGCAACGTTGTATCCAAATGAAATTTGCGTCCTTTTTTTCCCACAAATAGAGCTTTCTTTTGGTGGTATTTGATCCCCTCTGCGTCATTTCTGATCACCGCTATAAACAAAAGAAGAGCGACCATTTTACAAAAAAAAAAAAAACTTCTTACTTTTTGCTAAAATCCAAATCCAAAAAAAATATATATAAAACATTTTTTTTCACCGGTTTTGGCCGATTTATATTCTTCCTTATATTTGTGATAAAAAAAATCGAAACACAATTGCCGTTTATTGATTGGTTTGTGCAAAAGTGGCCGCGTTTACGGATGGTGAGAATTAATTTCTGAGGTTTTTATTATATTTTTATTTTTTACTAGTAATGGCGGCGATCTGCGATTTTTAGCTGTACTGCGATATTGCAGCAGACATGTCGGACATTTTTGACACTTTTTTTGGGACCATTGACATTTATACAGCGATCAGAAATTTAAATGTCCACTGATTACTGTGTAAATGTCATTGTCAGGGAAGGGGTTAACCTGCAGGGTGTAGTGAAGGGGTTAACTGTGTTCCCTGGGTGTGTTCTAACTGTGGGGGGGTTGGGCTACCATGGGCATGAGAGATCTAACTGATCCCAGTGACAGGGATCAGTAGATCACCCATGCCCGCACTGTCAGAATGGGGAACCACCGTGTTTACATCGGCGGCTCCCCGTTCTTTGCCTGTGGCCACTCATCGCGGCTAGCCGGCGGACTTCGGGTCCGCCCGAGCCGCGGGCACACTCCTCAGGAGTGCGGCGGACGCGCGCCCCCTAGTGGCCATTCGCAGATCGCCATGTTTTTATTTGACTTATTTGAGCCAGAGGCTCTAATAGATTTCAGAAAAAGGGGTGGCTCAGGACGCAGAGCACTGCACCCTGAGCCCATCCAGTTGTGTGACAAGAGCGAGTTAATATTCACTATTGTCTTCCTGATTCTCCTCCCGATTGGCAGAGAGGAGAAGCGATCCTATTGACTGCCGAGGAGGAGGAGACGCAGGGGAAGCCGTCGGGAAACACCAGGAGGAGGAGTTGCCATCCGCGGTGGGCACTGCCATGGGGGTAAGTGCGGGACTGGTGACCGACCGGGAGGGGGGGTGGGTGTTGCCAACTGGGGGGTTTCAGTGGGTGGATTGCTTGCCGCCTGTCCTCACCCTCCCCCCTCCCTAAAAATATATACCAACACTGGATTTGACCTGTCAAATTGCATGTCAAACCATGCCGATGTTAACAGGAGCTAAAATCAAGAAGCTGATTAGTTACTAAGCACAGCTGCACCAGATTCTGTGTGCACTAGTTTTAGTAAATCTCCCCCAGTGCTTGTTAGGATTTGATCACACAGGGTTCTTAACCGCTTCCTTACCACGTTGCCTACATTTACTGCTGCAGACTGGCTCTGTCCCGTGAATTGGCATTTATAAACGATGCTCGCGCTGTAGTGTGGCCGCGGCTTGGGCGAACTCGATCTCCGCCGGTGAGCCGCTTAGGGTTGCTACCTCATCCCTTTAAACCCGAACACATATGAATTACACAGGTTCTGAGGCTAATTTAATGCAGAGAAGGCACTAAGTGAGTTTAATTACCACCTTAATCAGCCACAGAACCTGTGTAATTAATATATGTTCAGTTTTAAAGGGATGAGGTGGCAACCCTAGAGCCGCGCTGTCAGACAGCATGTAAGAGATCTACTGATCCCTGTCACTGGGATCAGTTAGATCTCTTATGCCCCTGGCAGCCCAGCCCCCTCAGAGTTAGAACACGCCTAGGGAACACAGTTAACCCCTAGAGCTCCCCCTGCAGGTTAACCCCTTCACTACCAGTGACATTTATACAGTAATTAGTGGATATTTCAATTTCTGATCGCTGTATAAATGTCATTGGTCCCAAAAAAGTGTCAAAAGTTTCCGACATATCCACTCCAATATCACAGCCCTGATAAAAAATGCAGATCGCTGCCATTACTAGTAAAAAAAAAAAATTGTAAAAACGTCAGAAATTAATTCTCATGGTTTGTAAACGCAGCAACTTTTGTTCAAACCAATCAATAAATGCCAATTGCGATTTCTTTTTACCAGAAATATGAGGAAGAATATAAATCGGCAAACACTGGTAAATAAATTAGTTTTTTTATATATTTTTTTATATGTATTTTAGCAAAAAGTAAGAAATAGTGTTTTTTTTTGCAAAATTGTCGCTCTTTTTTTGTTTATAGCGGTGATCAGAAATGACGCAGAGGTGATCAAATACCACCAAAAGAAAGCTCTATTTGTGTGAAAAAAAGGACGCAAATTTTGTTTGGGTACAACGTCACACGGCCACGCAATTGTCAATTAAAGCAACGCAGTGCTGAATCGCAAAAAGTGCTCTGGTCCTAACCTGGGAAATCCTCCTGGGGCTGAAGTGGTTAAAGAGGAAGTCCAGTCCGTAAAAAAAAAAATTACAAGTCAGCAGCATAAATACTGTAATACTGCTAATGGCCCATGCAAATATACTCTTGGGTACATACCCTAACTGCAACAAACAGAGTTTGTTAGTTGCCGTATATTTCTGCATCACTCTGAAAATAACATGATGATGAGGAGTCACATTCCCATGTCAGGCTGCTGTCATGTTGCTTTAATTGAAGGTATTGGAAAGGAAGTGCAATCCGGATTATCTGACAGCAAACACACTGCCCAGTGAGATTAAAGTGTAGGACGGAGAGAAGCAGGATGGAAGGAAAGTGCAATGCTGAACAGGCAGCAGAAGAAAAAGCACAGAAGAAGTAGAACATTAAATGACAAAACTGGCAATAATGATAGTTTAGCAATGTCAGAAACAGACAGGAATATATTATGTGTCACCTTGTAGGTATCGGCTCTCTATAACAGTAATGGAAGCATCAAATCTGGAGTTTATGTGATACACTTCTGGAACAGCAAATTATAAAGAGCAGCTTTATATAAATTGGAGCATAGCGATAGATTATACTGATTTTATACAGTCTCAAACATTGAAGATAAAACAAAAATAAGGTAACTCATAGGGGGTGATTTACTAAAGGCCAATATACTGTGTACTCTGCATGTGTAGCTGCTCCAGAGCTTAGTAAATGGGGTAAAGCTTCACTTAAAGCGGTTGGCTACCCATTTTGTTTACTTTTACCTACAGGTAAACCTATAATAAGGCTTACCTGTAGGTAAAATGAATATCTTATAAACCTGTTTGGTTTAGAAGATATTCCCTCTCTAGTCCGCTGCGGCGTTACGGCGCATGCGCCGTGTATGTCTCGGCAAAGGCCCGGCAATAGTTCCGGACCTTGCCGGAAAGACGGGTCTCACGGCTCCGGCCAGTCACAGCGCCGGAGCCGCGTACCCGGAAGCAAGATCCAAGGGAAGATGTCCGCTCCCTCAGAGGGCACCGAGCAGCCCAGTCGGATCTTTGTTTCAAGGTGAGTATTTCATAATGAGCTAGTATGCGGTGCATACTAGCTCATTATGCTATTGTCTTGCAGGTTTTTTTTTTTTTAAATGGGTAGACAATTGCTTTAACAAAGAATACCCAATCAACTGAAAATTAAAAAAACAATATTTTTGCTTGCACATGATTGGATGATGAAAGTTTGCAGAGCTTCCCCTCATTTCAGTCATTTTTCATCTTTCCATCTATTAAATCCTCTGCCCTTGTTTTTTTAACTTTGGATAGTAAAACATTTTTTTTCTGCCAGTAAATACTATATACAGCCCACTTCCTCTTTCTTGTCTGGAAAAAAGCTTAGGTGTTTGATATCATACATAGCTCTCTCTCTTTCACTCTGGTGAGAGTTTGCCAGGAAGGGGGGGGGGGGGTAAGTCATAAGAGGGCCAATGAGAGCTGGAGGCGTGTCTGTGTAAATCCAGGAAGTGAACAGGCAGCAGCTTCAGCTGCCCACACTTTAAATGATTGCAACCAGACTCAGTGGAGGGAGATTTCTGCACCATATTTGGCAAGTGCAAAATCACAGTATATATATAAAATAATATGCAAAGTGGTTGGATGGAAGCTTCAGAATGGCAAAGATGGTTTTATTACAAATTATGTGAGCAAACTACAGTTCCTCTTTAACCACTTGCCGACCGTCAAGTGGCTCGATATCGCAAACCGCTGTCATACGCCCGCGCACTTACTGTGTTCGGGGGGGGGGCCAGGGAGCGGGTGTGGCAGACCCGATCGCCGCCGGCTACCTGCGATGCCCCCCCGCACTGAAAGAACGGAGGTCCGTGTAAGTAAACACGGACCTACGTTCTGTGAGAGGGGGAAGGGCTGTGATCACAGCCTTGCTCTAAATGGTAGCTGTGATCACTTCCCTTCCCCTGCTAGGGCAGCCCACACACAGTTAGAACACGCCCAGGGAACACAGTTAACCCTTAGAGCGCCCCCTGCAGGTTAACCCCTTCACTACCAATGGCATTTACACAGTAATCAGTGCATTTTTATAGCACTGATCGCTGTATAAATGCCAATGGTCCCAAAAAAGTGTCAAAATGGTCTGACATGTCTGCCCCAATATCGCAGTACCGCTAAAAATCGCAGATCGCCGCCATTACTAGTAAAAAAGAAAAAAAAAGAAAAACCCCAGAAATTAATTCTCATCATCCGTAAACGCGGCCACTTTTGCGCAAACCAATCAATAAACGCCGATTTTTTTTATCACAAATATGAGGAAGAATATAAATCGGCCAAAACCGATGAAAAAAAATTTTTTTTGTATTTTAGCAAAAAGTAAGAAATTGTTTTGTTTTTTTTTGCAAAATTGTCGATCTTCTTTTGTTTATAGCGGCGATCAGAAATGACGCAGCGATGATCAAATACCATCAAAAGAAAGCTCTATTTGTGGGAAAAAAAAGGACACAAATTTCACACATAGGTACAACGTCGCACGACCGCGCAATTGTCAGTTAAAGCGACGCAGTGCCGAATCGCAAAAAGTGCTCTGGTCCTAAAGTGTGAAATCCTTCCGGGGCTGAAGTGGTTAATAAACTCTGGAGCAACTGCACTTGCAAAGAGCACAGTCTAATTTGCATTTAGTAAATCAACCCCCATAGAGCCTAAAATTTGAAGTGTGACCTTAAACCCGAATTTGTACATCTGCTGATTCGGTAAATTATTAAAGGGTTAGATGATATCATATGCTTGTCATTAAATGAAGGCCCTATGCTCCTTTTTCTTTATCAGAGGAGGCATTAGGAGGACAGGGACTCCATCCCAGCATTCAGTCATCCCAGCAGGGTAAACTCTCTGCAGTGATCCCTAGTCTATAATATTAGAAGCCAATGGATGATTAATCCATCAGTGTTATCCCAGAACTGATTTGGGTGAACTAGCCTTATAAAATTAGTGTTAACTGATCCTTATTTATCTTTAAGTGCACTAAACTATATTCTTATTCTCCAAAAATAATCCCTACACATCCACTACTTAACGACCCTGTAATCTATTTTTCATTAAATCGTTTCTCTCTGTGTTTTTCTGCCTCCTTGTAAAGTCCTCTATGAGCTCCTGAACCTCCCCCTCCCCACCCCATCCATCTGTTTGGAAGAAGCTGTACACGCTAGTCACTGCACAAGCCATAGTCTATAAGCGGTGGTTCTCAACCTCAATCCTCAAGTACCCCCAACAGGCCATGTTTTGGGAATTTCTGTTAGGCCACTTTCACACTTATGCGACTTGGGACTGCAAGGTCGCAGGACAAGTCTTTCCCCATGATTTCCAATGAGTACCGTTCATATCTGTACGACTTCAAAGTAGTACCTGCATTACTTTGGTCCAACGTTGATGCAACGTGAGGTCCATAGACTTCAATGTTAAACCCTCAAAGTCTCATGCAAATCACACCTGAATATTATAGATGCGATTTCTGTACTACTTCTGTGTAACTTTGTAATATGTTTTCATTGTGCCAAAGTTGCAACAAAGTCGGACCAAAGTTGTACTGATCCTAAATCGCGTCATAATCGCGGAAAATCATGGCAAAATCGCGTCGCACAAGTGTGAAAAGGGGCCATAGATAAAATAGCTGGCCAAAATACCAAGCCATTGACTCTGATTTAAAGCACCTGTGCAAGATAAAGTAAAACCTGAAAACATGGCCTGTTGGGGATACTTGAGGACTGAGGTTGAGAACCACTGGTCTATGGTCCCTAGTCGATCTCAGGAGCGAGCAATAAATGCCAGCCATGAATGGTTTGAATCCAGGGGAGGGCTGGCAGTCTTAGGCCTGGGGGGCAAGTCCAGTCAAGTGGCCCATTGAACCACAGAATAAGCTCACCATCCATGCCCACCTGGTTTTGTTTTATTGAGGTTATGAAGCAAGGCAAATATGATACAACGTGGTAACATAATTTAATGTTAATAGCAACAAAGGAGCTTTAACAAAAATAATGCATCAAGGCAGCCTCACCACCCACTGATGCAGCCTCACCAGTGCCCATCAATGCAGCCTCACCAGTGCCCCCCTTTGCCTGGCCCCTACTTCTTTCCGTCAGCCATTTTGAATGTTAGGGTGGCCTGGGGGGGCAATTGCCACCCTGCCCCCCGGCCTCCCCTGTTTGAATCTTGGCCTGTTTAGCAGGGACTGGCCGAGATTCACACCATCTATGGGCAGGCTGAATGTACCCAAGTCGATCCATCGATCAGCTTAGGTAAAACCAACATGTCAGATGTTTGCATGCAATAATTTCAAGCCGCTATAGCTGCTAGCAATAATCACTGTGTTCTCCTGGTAGGGTAGGGTTGCCACATCATCCCTTTAATCCAGGACACATGAATTACACAGGTTCTGAGGCTAATTTAATGCAGATAAGGCACCAAGTGAGTTTAATTACCACCTTAATCAGCCACAGAACCTGTGTAATTAATATGCGTCCTGGATTAAAGGGATGATGTGGCAACCCTATGGTAGGGATGGCTCCCCCCGCCCCCACTGGGAGAACACAATAGCTCTGCAGGAGGGATTCCCCATTAATATTGGCAGTGTTGATGGGGGAATCAAGTGATTTTCTTTCCTGCAACCCATGGAAATTCGGATCATCTATGGCCTGCCAAAGGGTGGCTACGTTCCTACAAACAATAGGACAGCAGAGAGCAAACATAGCCATCCTCAAACAGAAAGTCGGATCACAGCGGAAAAAAAAAAAAAGAAAAGGAATTTGGAGATTTGGAAGCTGAGAGCAATTGAAGGTAAGTTTTGAAGCTAAGAATAAATACTTGAATTTATTTTTTTCTGGTTAAACCAGAGTTTATTGTCCCTTTAAAGCTGACCATACATGGTTAGAATTTATCTCCAACACATTTAAGAATGCATACTTGAATAGAATGCTCCTTTTTTAACCGCTTCCATACCACCCACCGCATATATAGTTGTACGTTGTTTCGTGCATTAGATACTGTGGGCGCGTGTGCCCTTGCTGCACAGAGGGGGAGCCAACTCACGGGTTTCGCAGACCCGATATCCGGTGGCCACCCGTGATCGCTCCACTGAAAGGCAGAACGGGGATCTGCCTATGTAAACAAGGCAGATCCCCTTTCTGATAGGGAAGTACACAGAGATCTTCTGTTCCTTGTAAGCAGGAACACTGATCTCTGTGTTCTTCCTGTCATTCCATCCCCCACACAGTTAGAAAACACTTGCAGGGACACTCTTAACCACTTTGATCGCCCCTGATGTTAACCCCTTCCCTGCCAATGTCATTTATACAGTGATCAGTGCATTTTTTTAGCTGTGATCACTGTATTGGTGTCATTGGTCCCCAAAAAAGTGTCACTTAGGGTCGGATTTGTGCACCGCAATGTCGCAGTCCCACTAGAAATCGCCACCATTACCAGTAAAAACAATAAAAAAAAACTAAAAGTCCATAAATCTATCCCATAGTTTGTAGACGCTATAACTTTTGCACAAACCAATCAATATACACTTATTGAGATTTGTTTTACCAAAAATATGTCGAAGAATACATATTGGCCTAAATTGATGAATAAATTAATTTTTTTTACTTTTTTTTGGATATGTATTATAGCAGAAAGTAAAAAATATTGTTTTTTATTCAAAATTGTCAGTCTTTTTTTGTTTATAGTGCAAAAAATAAAAATAGCAGAGGTGATGAAATACCACCAAAAGAAAGCTCTATTTGTGGGAAAAAAGGATATCAATTTTGTTTGGATACGTCGCACGACTGTGCAATTGTCAGTTAAATAACGCAGTGCCGTATCGCGAAAAATGGTCTGGTCAATGAGGGTGTAAAACCGTGCGGAGCTGAAATGGTTAAACCAGAGTTTGGTGTCACTTTAACCCTGAATGTATTTCTTGGATCCAGTGCTGTGTAACTCCCTCTTTTCTGCTGCTTCCGGCATCAGAAATCACAATCTAATCTTCAAAACAGTCTTGAATCTGATTGATGGCTGTGATAAATGTCTTAAAGTGTTACTAAACCCAGGACCCTGCATTCACTATATCTGGTCTCCCACAGTACACAAAATATGGAAATGCAATAGTAAATATAAACTGCTAAATACTTTTTCTCATCAGCAGTATATAGCAGTGTTAATTTCGTCAACGAAAACATTTTTGTCAAAGATTTCGTCAGCTGCATTTTAACAGTGACAAAAATGAAACGAAAAGTACAGCACATTTTTGTCCAGTGACAAAAACTATGAGGAAAAGCAGATCCCTTTTCGTTAATGAACGAAAACGGGACAAAAATGTGAGGCAGGGACGCTTACTTTCGTGAACTAACTTCCAGTTTTTCACGGAGCTCCGCCTACTTCCACAAGTGGGCAACAGGTGTATCTCACTGCTCCAGACTGCTTCCAGATTATCAGTCCTTGGGTGCACACCTCGGCTCGCTACCGTAGCTTCAGAACAGAAGAAAAAACAATAGGCGGCACTCCAAACGTAATGCTGGTGCTGTATTTATTGACCATAATCAGCCATACAGGGTACAAAGAAGGTAGACGCATTTCACTCAAAACATGAGCTTAGTCATTACTTCTGCAAGTGCACCGTGATTGAGAGTGAGAGCAGCACTGTGCATTACAGGCCAGCCAGGCTGAGGCCCCCTGACTCCTAACGACACAACCGCGCCACCAGGCACCCAGAGCAGAGCAGACTGTGAGTACAGTTGTGGTATTACAATTACAGCAGGCCTGAGCCCTGAGCCCCCCCTCAGACCACCATCCAGCACTGTGTGTGCATTACACAGGCCTCCTCTGACCAGTGGCAGTGGCATCCAGGGCACTGTGCATTACAGGCCATCCCTCAGACAACCCTCATCCAGCACTGTGCAGAATTACAGGCCTCTTCAGACCACCGTCCAGAGCACTGTGCAGCATTACAGGCCTCCTCAGACCACCGTCCAGAGCACTGTGCAGCATTACAGGCCTCCTCAGACCACCGTCCAGAGCACTGTGCAGCATTACAGGCCTCCTCAGACCACCGTGCAAAGCACTTTGCAGCATTACAGACCTCCTCAGACCACCGTTCAGAGCACTATGCAGCATTACAGGCCTCAGACCACCGTCCAGAGCACTGTGCAGCATTACAGGCCTCCTCAGACCACCGTCCAGAGCACTGTTCAGCATTACAGGCCTCCTCAGACCACCATCCAGAGCACTATGCAGCATTACAGGCCTCCTCAGACCACCGTGCATAGCACTATGCAGCATTACAGGCCTCCTCAGACCACCATGCAGAGCACTATGCAGCATTACAGGCCTCCTCAGAACACCGTGCACAGCACTATGCAGCATTACAGGCCTCTTCAGACCACCGTGCAGAGCACTATGCAGCATTACAGGCCTCCTCAGACCACCGTGCAGAGCACTATGCAGCATTACAGGTCTTCCCAGACCAACGTCCAGAGCACTGTGCAGCATTACAGGCCTCCTCAGACCACCGTTCAGAGCACTGTGCAGCATTACAGGCCTCCTCAGACCAACGTTCAGAGCACTGTGCAGCATTACAGGCCTCCTCAGACCAACGTTCAGAGCACTGTGCAGCATTACAGGCCTCCTCAGACCGTCCAAAGCACTGTGCAGCATTACAGGCCTCCTCAGACCACCGTGCAAAGCACTTTGCAGCATTACAGACCTCCTAAACCTGCCAGACTCCTCCGGACATTACGACGTGTCACGA
>BLSH010437123.1:90607-110440 GCA_018402905.1 Glandirana rugosa
TTAGGGGGTACTAAACGTGAACGAAGACACCAGAACCGTCATTACTCTATAGCAGTAATTACACCCGACCGAAAATCCCATCAGTTGAAAATAACATGACGTCCCCTTTGTCCGAATCACGACGGACCATACAAACATACCGTGACTTCACCACGGTATACTTTTCTGTTTTGAAAGTTCTCCTACTATGGTTCAGTTTAAGTCAACATATGTTTTCAACGTAAATTTTTTTTATGAAAATTACTAAATTGGGTGGGGGACCCCAGAAGAGGAGCATCTGGGTCACTTTGTGCAACAGGCAAAAATAACACGTTTGTTATAAAAAAATAAAAAAAAAGTCTTAATAATCACTGTTAAGCTGAATTTTAGATAGATATTCAAGGAAGCAATTCATGTAGCTAGGTTTTTGTTGTTAAATCATTAAAAGTATTTTTTTTAAATGCAACTTTTGTATACAACTGAATTTGACTTGGTATCATCCTCTTGAAAGTTTTGTCTTTTCATATGGCACCACTTCAGTGCCATACAAACATACCAGGCAGCACTAAGCCTGTTTCCCCTGCAGTACAATAAAAGTTGACTACCCTAAAAGCCAGCCCACATTAATGACGATATCTCATTACTGCCAAGACCACAGAAGCAAGTGCAAATCATGGGGGATGTGGGGGATTTATGTGAGTTCAATTGCTGTATGATATATACTGTATATGTGTGTATATATATATATATATATATATATATATATAACACACTATATTGTCAATAGTATTGGGACGCCTGCCTGTACACATACACATGAACTTTAATGGCATCCCAGTCTTAGTCCTTAGGGTTCAGTACTGAGTTGGCCCACCTTTTGCAGCTATAACAGCTTCAACTCTTCTGGGAAGGCTGTCCACAAGGTTTAGGAGTGTGCCTATGGGAATGTTTGACCATTCTTCCAGAAGGGCATTTGTGAGGTCAGGCACTGATGTTGGATGAGAAGGCCTGGCTTGCAGTCTCTAATTCATCCCAAAGGTGCTCTATCAGGTTGAGGTCAGGACTCTGTGCAGGCCAATCAAGTTCCTCCACCCCAAACTCGCTCATTCATGTCCTTATGGACCTTGCTTTGTGCACTGGTCCAAATTATTTGGTGGAGGGGGATTATGGTGTGGGGTTGTCTTTCAGGAGTTGGGCTTGGCCCCTTTGCAGGGCCTTTTGCAAGGCCTTCTTTAATATTAATTGGACCCTGGGCAAATATTTTCTTGGGTCCCCCCCCCCATTTCACTCTCCACCTGCTCTGAGACATACAATAAATAGCAACTAGACTCTGGTTGCCAGAGGATACAGCATATCATTACCACTTACTGACTGGTTGCTAGAGGTTACAGCACACATTACGGCTCACTGATTAGTTGCTAGAGGTTACAGCACATGCTGTCTGCTTGTTTGGTTGCTAGAGATTACTGTACATCAATACTTCTCACTGATTGGTTGCTAGAGGTTACTGCACATCATTACTGCCCACAGATTGGTTGCTAGAGGTTACAGCACATCATCTCCTCACTGCCTGCACACCATGGACTGGAGAGCGCAAAGTCGCTTTCCTGACATCACAAAAACGTGCTGCCCTTTAGCAGATACACAGCAGTGGCGTCAATTATTAATGACACCCTCACGCATCTGCTGACATGTGCCGTGGAGTTTCAAGCATGCCTTTGTCTCCCCAGTGGGCAGCATCCAGTATAGGTGATGGTGAATATGACCTCGGGGGGAGGCATGATACACATATGAATGCCACCTTTGTTTACATATCAGCACAGCTGGCCGTCACTATTTACATATGAATGCTGCTGCTATTTACATATCAATGTTGGTTATTTACATGTAAACATAGGGTCTGCAGGTGAGTCATCTGCACACAACAATAGGGCAGAGTTGGGCAGCTTTAGTAGCAGCACTTAGATATCGGGACACAGCACAGGTCTTTAACTTCAAGGGACAAGGGAATTTAAAACAAGATAGTTGGCAAATATGAGGCAGCTGCTTTAGGCCCCACAACAATGACAGGGCCCAGGGCAGCTGCCCCTTTTGCCCTGCCTTAAAGACGGCCCTGCCCCTTTGTTCCAGTGAAGGGAACTCTTAAGAGTCAGTATACCAAGACGTTTTAGACAATTTCATGCTCAATCCAACGTTGTGGAAGGACCCCTTCCTGTTCCAACATGGCTGTGCACCAGTGCACAAAGCAAGGTCCATAAAGACATTGATGAGCGAGTTTGAGGTGGAGGAACTTGACTGGCCTGCACAGAGTCCTGGCCTCAACCTGATAGAACACCTTTGGGATGAATTCCAACATTAGAGCCTGACCTCACAAATGCTCTTCTGGAAGAATGGTCAAACGTTCCCATAGACACTGCCCTAAACGTTGTGGACAGCCTTCCCAGAGGAGTTGAAGCTGCAAAGGGTGGGCCAACTCAATATTGAACCCATATATATATATTTTTTTGCTGACTATAAATAGACAACAATGGGTTGAAGGTTGTAAATATATATTAGGGAGGCTGGTGGCTATACATATATGTTAGGGGGCTGCTGGTGGCTGTAAATATATATTAGCAAGCTGCCGGTGGCACTCCATATATGTTAAAGGGGTACTCTTGGCTATAAATATATATTAGAACGCTCATGGTGTGAAGGCCCTGAAGGTTTATTTGCCCTGGGGGTCTACGTTGACTGTCGGTACCCTTTCCATGGCATTCACACACAAGAAGGGTTGAATTTACAGCTGACATTTCTTGTGACATGACATATGACAGTAACTTAACACTGCAATTCATCCGTCTCAGCTGAGACTGTGGTATTAAGGATAGGTCACTAAATTGTCCATGGTGCTTCCATTTAAAATTCAAGGAGAAAAAAGCCCATATGCTTCTTTACTATGAATTGTAGAGTATTGTGAATGATTTGTTCTCTGTGAAGCTCAGCTTGCTGGAAGACATAGCAACACTTTGGATGAGTGTCATGGAAGATGTATTTGGATGGGTATTAGATGCAGCTTAGGCCAACAAGAGCTTTGCTGTAGTAGCATGTGCACCTGTCATGTGAGCCTGTTTTTTTTTGTTTTTTTTTACGAAAAACCATTACACCTGTCTGAAGCGCTGTCCAAGGTGCTGAATGATAATCGCCATTAAGAGGTAATACAGTCTGAACAGGAAATGAGTTGCAGAAATGAACAGATAAATAAACATCTTTGCTGTGTCCAGCTCCTGTTTCAGCCTACTAACAATTAACTCCACAATGCATTTAATCAATACTTCTCAACTGTGAAAATGTACGGTGTTCTCAGCTACAAAGCAGAAAAGGGGGTTAAATGAAACAGCTGACATTGTGAGGACTAATTAAAATGGCAATGGACATTACAGTAATGATGTGCGAAGTGCTGTAGCTCATAGCAACCAATCAGATCTCACCTTTCATCAGCTTAAAACAGTCAGATCAATAAGGGATAATTGCTAATGGGATGATGTGAATGATTGTATATGCTCATTGCTCTTTATCCTGGTTTTGTTGTCGTTTTGTTGTAAGGGCCTAATTATCATCAGGAAGGAAAGGTAGGGATGAGGATAGCCGGTGGAAGACTTCTAGATAGACCGGCAAAAAATCTCTGGCAGAGAAAGAGTTAATCTTGTTTTGTATGTGCCTGACCTCCATTGGTCTCCGTAATCCTAGTACACAGAAGCAGCACTGAGACTGCAGATAGAGGCTCTATATATAACTCTGCAGTACTGAGCGACGACATGGACCCTCACTGGCATCACCGTATAGATGCTCAAACTGGCTAATGCCTGGGAATGCTTTGTATATGCCACAGCCGGGGCCTTTTCGGAACATCATACGAATACAATCTGCACGTTTTAATAGTGTCGCATTAAAAGCGCTGCAATGCAAAAATAAATATAAAATGTCACCTGAATGCCAAAATTCTGCTACAAACGACAGCGCTGAGCAGATTGTAATGTTTTCTGTACAAATTTCATGCAACGCAATTATGCAGCAACTACTGTATCTCAAATATTCATGAAACACATAGTTGGAGACCCAAAGTTTAAATCCCACCCTGGATTTTTATGTTTTTTGATTACAGCAGGAATAAACAAAGCAAAAATGTCATAGAAGATGAACAAACCTAACACTTTGTAGATCAGGGTTACTCAACCAGGGTTCCTCCAGAGGTTGCTAGGGGTTCCTTGAGCAATAATCAATTTCTACCTCTCAGATAAATTCCCAATGACATCATTGATCTTTTTAGCTATCTGTAAGGGGTAATTATTCCCAATGACCACAAGTATAAGGAGCATTCTTTCCATTGATTATCACACTAATATATCATGAGTTGTAGATTTTTAATTTTTAGCAGGGGTTCCCGAGACCTGGAGAATTATTTCAAGGGTTCCTCAGTGTTGAAAGGGTTGAGAAAGGCTGTTGTAGATAAATGCTTTGTAGATGGAGCACACACAACACATAGATACAATTGGGGCCATGTTGTTAACCAACATCAGTTTGATCTGGGGAGGTTGTGTCCAATATTCTGCTAATCTTTGCCAACAAACACAAATAACCTGGCTCATCATATTGTTGCCAGGGAGATAGGTGTGCAAGGGTCTAATTGTCTATCAATTAGGTTCCCTCATGTATGGACACCTTCAATTCTCAACATCAATCAACCTAATTAAAAATATGATACAGTTTATTATCTCCTACTACAAAAAAGATCTAACATTGCATTTATTTCACATTCAATTTATTGTCAGCATGTTTTTGCTCATGCAGACAAATTTCATATTTGAAGAAATGTTTCAGTGACTTGCTCTTTAGTAAGCAGTTTTAGAAAGGCAAATTATACTGAATGTTGGAAGACATCTTCAACTGATGCTCATGATCTGTCAAATTATGAACTGAAATAGTCATATCCAAAATCGAGGATACTTAAAGGGGAAGTTCATCTTTCTCACCATGTTTCTGTTACACCGACGTTTAGGGTGTAACATGAAACAAGGTCAGAGTCTGAAGCCCTTCACTTCCAAACCACCCCCTTCACTTACAGAATCTGAAAGTTCTCCTCTCCGATAGCTCTTGTCATTGCGTGGTTGTGGATGAGGGCTTGTAGTTTTCAATGGAGCAGTGATGTCACAATGTCACCACATTTGTAGTCCATTGATACTTCCTCCAGCCCCATAACTGAAGGTCGGTACTTTGGTATGGTCCTGTGACTGGAGGAATAGTTGGCAGGAGCCAGAACAATGTTTCATAGTAAAAAAAGGATCTTCCCAAGCACACTTTGGTATCGTGAAATCTTGTCTATTATTCACAAAATTGAGGCTACTTAAAGGAGAAGCCCACCTTTGTGACCATGTTTTATGTTACATTGACATTTAGGGTGAAACATGGTCAGAGTCTGAAGCTCTTCACTCCCATACCACCCCTTTCACTTACAGAATCTGGAAGTTCTTCTTCCCGATACCTCTTGTCATTATTTTAATTTAGTGCTTTAGTGCGGGTTGTGGGTGAGGACTTGTAGTTTTTAATGGAGTACAAGTGCAGTGATGTCACAATGTCACCACACTTGTAGTCCATTGATACCTTCTCAAACCCCATAACTGAAGATTTGTACTTTGGTATGGTCCTGTGACTGGAGGAATAGTTGGCAAGAGCCAGAACAATGCTTCATCGTAAACTAAAGATCTCCCCTAGCACACCTTGGTATAGTGATAATCTTGTCTATTAGTCACATAGTTTAACAGACATCACAGGCCAATGTTTTGGGACCTCGCGGGATTCCGTTTTCAGGGCAGAAAAAGGTCCTTGAAAAACAAATCCTGCAAGATGTGGGCCTGTGATGACTTTTAATTTATTTAAAGAAAGGAAAGGATTATTACTATACCAAGGTGTACTGGTGAAGATCCTTATTTTATGATGATTGTTTGGTGATGCCATCCACTAATTCACTACAGCACCCTACAAGAATTGTGGGCAAGCCTATAAGCAGTTTGATGGATACAATACAACTTATCTGCCTAGGGCGTGGAGGCTAAGGCCCAGGCTGCTTCTTCACCAGGGCCCCTGATGGTGGGAATGGGCTTGCAGCAAGCTGGAACCAGGTCACAGTCCCCCAAGTACACCCAGCTGAGGATGCAGAGATCACTAGTGTGTGCAGAGTACAACGGCAGGAGACAGAAAGTAATCCAGGAACAAGCCGTGGTCAGGGCAAGCGGCAGGCAAGCTCAGACAGTAGATGAAGCCAGGGTCGGGACATGGGAAGTCAGACAGAGAATACACATAATAGTAAGGAGACATGAGCTCAGAGAACTATGAAGTTGCTCAGGCAACGCAGGCTGCACTGAGCACATGTATATAATAGGAAAACAAACTAGGAGGTTGGCCAGGAAGTGATGGAAGGGAAAAGAAATATAAACCCACAAAATAGCAGGCGATGTCCATAGATGAGCACAGGAGCCAAACAACACATGTAAAAGGAATTAAAGGACTAAGAGAAACACTGCAGCAAAGAGGAAAGAATTACACAGGCATGAAAATTGCAGGCTATATTGCGAAATTGTGACATTCTCAGGGCAATGCACCTGTGATCCATTGTGGTTGCATTGCTTTGTAGGTCCCAATGCAAAAAAAAAAAAAGATCATTAATGCATTTTTTTTCTAATTAATATGGGACCATTAATATTTTTTTTTCAAAAGGTAGACTTAGCATTTAAATAAAAAAACAAATGTTAAAATTTTTTTGTAAATGTAACATGTTTTTGCTGGCCTATAGCAGTGAACAGTGCTAAAGAAGCTGTGTAAAGTGGGTCATAATTTAAATTGTTTTTAAGCCTAAAAAATAGAGGTCCTGTTCCCTATTAGCAGATTAAACAGCACAGTGCTTGTGCTGTCTAATCTGCCCCTCTCTAAACTGTAAAAAACCTGGCTGATCCTGCCACTTCCTGTGTCCCTCTCTGTGAGCTGACCACGATAATCATGGCTGCTGAGCCCTGACTACCATGGTCACCTTACGTCCCTTTGACATCCGCATCTCTCCTCTGTCCTCCTCACGCCCTCCATCCCTGCCTGTCAGATCTCATGTCTGTGTCTCTGTCTCCACCCCCACCACCCCTCCTGTCGCTATTCATATTAAAAACCCTTTACAAAATATCCTGGCAGACCCTGTCCTTTATCTGCCGATAACTTGCTGTGTAAGTATTTGTTTAAATAGATGTTTTTTAACTCCAGTTAGGAGATTTGTCCTGCCCCACCGGCCCTCCTGCAGTGGCTCATCTGACAACATCTATGAAGTAAATGGCTGTTTCTTAGCTGCAGCTCATCTCAGCTGTGAGCACTTTTAGGAGACAAAAAAATGCAGAGGCTGACATATTCCTCATTCCTATGAATTCCTCTTGCCATTGCTTGTCTCTGGAAAATGCTCAAGCTGCAGGTATGAATCAGCCGTCTGCTTCATAGCTGTTGTTGGATCAGCCACATCAGGAGGGGAGGGGGGCAGAACAGACCTCATACCTATGGTTAAAAAGCACTTAGAAACATGGGACATATTCCCACCAGGTTTCACAGTTTTGCTTGTGTCATTGCCTTAAAAAGCAAATGGTTGGTGTTACTTTTTCTGAGCTTTTAGAGTGACAATATCATTATGGTTTAGTGGCAGGGGCAAGAACACATACTACTACTAGTACTTCTGGAAATCATGTTTCCTAAAACTGAAATGTCAGTCACCCTAAGGCCTCATGCACACTGGACGTTTTTACAGCTGCTGTTTTTGGCTTCAGGCATTTTTTTCTGCAGCCAGTAAACTCCCCAGCATGTTATCTTATGTGTACATGCACACATAGGCTGTCATCAGTATTTTTTGACAGGGGTGTTTTCTGGGTGGAAAAAGTACCCAGGACTAGTGGGTTTTGAGGGGAGTTTTTCAGCTGTAAAAATGCTGTAACTCTGATAACAGCTTAAAAACCTGAAAAACGCAGCTATTCGGTGTTTATCAGTGTTTTTGAGCTATAAGCTTTTGTGGGAGTATAGTTTTGTTAAAAAAAGCTAAAAAAACACCGCTGAAAAACGCTACAGTAAAAACGCAGCAAAACTCATTCTACAGCTACAGTTTTCTGCAGCTAATGCTACTGGCGTCTTTATAATGTCCACCGTGCATGAGGCCTAAATTTGTCTGCTAAACCATTATATAGTGGACACTATGTACTACAACAAAATAAGAAACTCCAAACAAAGTCACAAAATCACTAGTATGTTTTAAATTTGCACGTACTGTATTTTAATTAAAAGGGTCTTATAGTCTTTTCCATTATTAAATATATATTTAAACCAGATCAGTTTAATGTAAATAATCGTTTTGATATGTGTTAATCTTTTAAACCCTGCGTGTTTATGAATAATGTGTTATAATATTTATTAGGGGCAGCCATATTTGCTCATTACACACAATCGTTGTGCTACTTACTGTACAGTGCAAGTCTGTGGATCCTCAGTACCAATGTGGCTAGTATCAACAGCTGTTAAGCAGAAAGGCTGAGTATTGCAGTGAAATACAAAGGTCACTCTTGTGGGTAATATGCAAATCTCATCATTTAAAGCAATAAGAAATATATGGAAGAGCAAGCATGGTCCTACGGTCCTTGAGAACCCTTGCCGACATCAGACATTTTCTCCCTGGCTTCTTCCAGGTTCCAGTTTTTAGCCATTTTGATTGGCCGATGCAGGATGACGTTTAGTCATCCCGGCATCCAGGCACTGTGCCAGAATGTATACTGAGCTGCTATTGCACAGCTCAGTGTACATTCTACCCCAGATAGCAAGGTTAACTTTCCACAATTTACTGCACAATTTCACTGGCAAGAGGACTTGAAGCACAAGTTCTAGCTGACACTTTTCCAATTGGTAGCAAATATCCATGGCAAGTCACTAGAAAATGCAAAGTTGAAGTGGTGAGTCTACTCTACAGCAAGAGCTCTGCAAGTCACAGTGCCCCCCTGTGGTGGGATGACTAATGCACAACATAACTGAACCAGAACTTGCAGCAGACTTGCCGAATGTTTTCAAAAAAGTTGATCTGGGGTCATGCAACGCAGACTTGCTGCAATTATGCATTAAACTTGTGCAGCCTGGCAAGTCTAGCAATAGCTTAGCAAGTCATTTTCAAACTTGCAGCTCAATTGCTTGCTATCTGGGACAGACGTCTGTAAGTGGGCAGGTAGGTTTATTTATGAAAAGCCTATCTGCATACAGTGTTTTAATTTTAGACTTTACTTCCATATTAAATCGAATCTCCAGACAAATACATATGTTTTATTTTAGATTTTACTTCCATAATAAATCTAATCAAATACATATGGGAAATAAGTACAGTATACATGAGAACTGTCTGGCCTGCCAAAGCATTTGTATTCCTGTCCATCCAGTTCTCAGGTTTACATATCCCTGCCAGACAGTACAGCCAACCATATGGCATGACTGAAGTTAAGCAACACAGCTAGGTCATTTTCCCAGGCTGTGATTGGACAGTAAAACAGCAGAAACAGACTGATGAGTTCATCTCTCTGCTCTCTCTCTCTGTCTTGTCGTCACATCTGCACGTAGGTCACTTGAATGGCCCCAAGTACTACAAGTCGTGTTTTTCAAAATATCTGCATTGCCTTCAGCTTTAGGACAATAAGTAAAAATGCATTTACTAGATATAATCTATACTTCCCCTTTAAAATATCTGCATGCGGGAGCAAAAGCAAGAGACAGAAATAGAGAAATCCTTGCTTCTACATTATTCTACATTATTTTCTACTCATTTAACAGCAAGATCTTCCTATAAATAGAATATCTAGTCTCTAAGAAGTTTTTTGAAGGAAACCCAGAAATCCAGAGCTGCCTTAGATGCTTAGATGTAAGGTCTTGGAGTTAGTGAGCAATGATTTACGCCTCCATAGTGAATTCTTCCCGGCTAGGGTGCCAGCTCAGCAACTTGATGGAAAGCTGTGGAAAGGGGAGATTTCATTGGTTGTAATGAGATGTTATGACATCATACAGCCTCTTACAGTAAGAGCAATGCAGAAAAAGCAGCTAAGTGGGCGAGAGATTTTGAAGCACAGCGACTCCTAAATGCTGCTGGTCTGAAACGAAGAAGAGACAGACTGTTTGTTCAATGGTGCAAACACTTAGCCTCATTTTCTAGGAAAATGCAATTCGCACAGCGTACTGCAAGTCTCATTCTGGCCTGGAAATACCTCCAATGTGTGGCGAGAGACCCTGCTTGACAGTGAGCAATGCAGACGCGCCATCTCTGGCGATTATCTGATAATCTGAAGTCAGAAGGTCATCTCATTCTGGACATGCTGAGCCTGCCCTTGGTATTATGGAGTAATTACACCAAAATCAGACTCTTCTTAGCTTGTTCTTATTATATCGTTTATATCGTTTCAAGAGCCCCCTCAGATTCTGCACTCATAGTAATCAACAGTTTGTGTTGTTGGAGCAATTGACAAATCACGGAACTCAGAAACAAATACTCAGACACTGCACATTGTAGTCAGTTTTGAGTACATCACAGCCAGCTCCTGTCTAAATTGGCCCTAGTCTGTGTGTGTGTGTGTGTGTGTGTGTGTGTGTGTGTGTGTATACCCAGATAGCAAGGATAACGTGCCACATATTTGTGCCAGTGTTGAATTGTAAGTCTGTTAACTTGCTGCACATTTTCACTAGCAAGTTGTACACTTGCAGAGCACTTGAAGCACAAGTTTTAGTTGACACTTTTCTAATTTGTAGCGTGGCAAGTCTCTAGCAAGAGCAAAGTTGCAGTGGTGAGTCTACAGCAAGAGCTCTGAAAGTCTACTACAGCATGAAAATTCAGCCACAGTGCCTCCTGTGGTGGGATGACTATTGCACAACATAACTGAACCACAATGTGCAGCAGACTTGCAGAATGTTTGCAAAGAAAGTTGATCTGGAGTCATGCAATGCGGACTTGCTGCAATTATGCATTAAACTTGTGAAGCCTGGCATGTCTAGCAATAGCTTAGCAAGTCATTTTCAAACTTGCAGCACAATTGCTTGCTATCTGGGTATGTGAGATAGATTGTAAGCTCCTTGAGGTCAGAGGCTAGTAATGAGCTAGGGTTGGGTTGACTGTACCTGAAAGTAAGCGGTCATTCCTGGGTCAATCAGCTCCACCCAGGACATTCCCTACCCTGAAGCTGCATGTATACAAAGGGGCAGGGATGCTTGCGACATCATTGCCTTAATATGGCCAAGTGATCACAACAAGTCAATGTCATTGGCGTCCTAAAATGTCAATGACATTGACCTACCATGATCATGTGGTCATATTAGATTAACAAAGTCATGCGCATGTCCGCCCTTTTGTATACATGCAGCTGCAGGGATTGTCTCGGAGGCAGCTGATTGACCCATGAATGATAGCTTACTTTCAAGTTCAGCAAAAACCCAATCACTAACAGGGACTAATGTGAATGTACAGTATGTAAAAGCACTACATACATTGTCTGTGCTATATAAATGCCTGTAATACTAAATAATATATAATTGGATAGCAGCGTGCCAGGTATCACAGTAAACTGCTTCTGGATTCTAAGCAGGTTGGAACCTTTCTAAGAACTCCCCATTGTTCCATGCTGTGAGTATGAAGGAAATGCAACACCGCACATAGTGTGCTCATACAGTATTCATCTTCCTCCTGCTGTCTAAATCTCTATAGCTACTGAGATTCCCTCTTCTAAATGGTCTTGCATTAGAGGATGTGGACATGTAGGATGTCCCTTTTTCTTAGCTTGCCAATAGTACACATTGAAGCCTGGGGGGAGGGGCGTGTGCATTTGGGGTCATGTGACAAGAGGCTGCAGTACCTCTTGAAGACATAAGAGAAACATGCTGAAACTCCTGCAATTACTTGTATTAAACTTAGAGTGGACATTCTGAGATACACTGTATTGGCAGGTCATGTACTGATTATTGCCTGGAGATTAATATGTTAATGTGTCAGTCGGGTATAAATAAGATCTTTATAGGGTTTAGTTATGTCTAGATAAAACATCTGACATCCGAAGTATTCATGACCTCTCCATATTCAGAAAGAGAGATTGGCAATGATAGCTTCTATATTTCTATATTATATACTGTGTATGTGTGTATATATATATATATATATACAGTATCTCACAAAAGTGAGTACACCCCTCACATTTTTGTAAATATTTTATTATATCTTTTCATGTGACAACACTGAAGAAATGACACTTTGCTATAATGTAAAGTAGTGAGTGTACAGCTTGTATAACAGTGTAAATTTGCTGTCCCCTCAAAATAACTAAACACACAGCCATTAATGTCTAAACCGCTGGCAACAAAAATGAGTACACCCCTGAGTGAAAATGTCCAAATTGGGCCCAAAGTGTCAATATTTTGTGTGGCCACCATTATTTTCCAGCGCTGCTTTAACCCTCTTGGGCATGGAGTTCACCAGAGCTTCACAGGTTGCCACTGGAGTCCTCTTCCACTCCTCCATGATGACAAGACAGAGCTGGTGGATGTTAGAGATCTTGCTTTCCTCCATCTTCCGTTTGAGGATGCCCCACAGATGTTCAGTAGGGTTTAGGTCTAGAGACATGATTGGCCAATCCATCGCCTTTACCCTCAGCTTCTTTAGCAAGGCAGTGGTCGTCTTGGAGGTGTGTTTGGGGTCGCTATCATGTTGGAATATTGCCCTGCGTCCCAGTCTCCGAAGGGGACCACAGTACATGTTGGCATTCATGGTTCCCTCAATGAACTGTAGCTCCCCAGTGCCAGCAACACTCATGCAGCCTCAGACCATGACACTCCCACCACCATGCTTGACTGTAGGCAAGACACACTTGTCTTTGTACTCCTCCCTGGTTGCCGCCACACACGCTTGACACCATCTGAACCAAGTAAGTTTATCTTGGTCTCATCAGACCACAGGACATGGTTCCAGTAATCCATGTCCTTAGTCTGCTTGTCTTCAGCAAACTGTTTGCAGGCTTTCTTTTGCATCATCTTTAGAAGAGCCTTCCTTCTGGGATGACAGCCATGCAGACCAATTTGATGCAGTGTGCAGCGTATGGTCTGAGCACTGACAGGGTGACCCCCCACCCCTTCAACCTCTGCAGCAATGCTGGCAGCACTCATACGTCTATTTCCTAAAGACAGCCTCTGGATATGATGCTGAGGACGTGCACTCAACTTCTTTGGTTGGCCATGGCGAGGCCTTTTCTGGCCATGGCGAGGCCACCGTTCTGCAACTCAGTTTCAGGGTCTTGGCAATCTTCTTATAGCCTAGGCCATCTTTATGTAGAGCAACAATTGTTTTTTTCAGATCCTCAGAGAGTTCTTAGCCATGAGGTGCCATGTTGAACTTCCAGTGACCAGTATGAGAGAGTGAGAGCGATAGCACCAAATTTAACGTACCTGGTTCCCATTTACACCTGAAACCTTGTAACACTAATGAGTCACATGACACCGGGGAGAGAAAATGGCTAATTGGGTCCAATTTGGACATTTTCACTTAGGGGTGTATTCACTTTTGTTGCCAGCAGTTTAGACATTAACCACTTCCCGCCCGCAGGACGTCTATTGACGTCCTGGGGTTTCAGTGGTGATATCTCAATGATGCCGGCACCTGCAGGCATCATTGAGGTATCATTTTTTAGAGCAGGCGATTCCCATCACCGTAAGAACGATCATAGCGGCAGGTCAGCCGCTTGATCGTTCTTACAGGCGGCGGGAGGGGACGTCCCCCCCCTCCCGCCGCCCTCCGGTGCTTCTCCCGGCTCACCTGAGCGATCGGTGACCGGGAGAAGGAATCGCCTGCCGCCGGATGCTGGTGCGAGAGATTTCCGAGGGACAGATGTCCCTCGGTCATCTCTATGGCTCTCGGAAGCCCGGGCGCACGTCGTGACGTCACTTCCGGGTCTCCGAAGTAAACAAAAGCCGTTAAAGGGGAAGGAAAGGCTGAAATCGTCAGTTTTTTTTTTCTGATCTCAGCCTTTCCAGCCTGTAGGATAGATGTAGGGTCTTATAGACCCTGCATCTGTCCATAAAGAGGACCTGTCACTCACTTTTCCTATTACAAGGGATGTTTACATTCCTTGTAATAGGAATAAAAGTGATCAAAAAAATAAAAAGAAAGTGAAAGTGTCAAAATAAAAAAAATAAAAGTAAAATAAGAAATAAAAAAAAAAAAAAAAAAATTTAAAGCGTCCCGTCCCCGCGAGCTCGCGCACAAAAGCGAACGCATACGCAAGTCGCGCCCACATATGTAAACGGCGTCCAAACCACACATGTGAGGTATCGCCGCGTGCGTTAGAGTGAGAGCAATAATTCTAGCCCAAGACCTCCTCTGTAACTCAAAAAACCTAACCTGTAAAAATTTTTAAAGTAGCGCCTATGGAGATTTTTAAGTACCAAAGTTCGGCGCCATTCCACGAGTTTGCGCAATTTTAAAATGTGACATGTTGGGTATCTATTTACTCGGCATAACATCATCTTTCACATTATGAAAAAAAATTGGGCTAACTTTACTGTTTTGTTTTTTTTTAATTCATGAAACTGTTTTTTTTCCAAAAAAAACGCGTTCGAAAAATCGCTGCGCAAATACCGCATGACATAAAAAGTTGCAACAACCTCCATTTTATTCCCTAGAATCTTTGCTAAAAAACCATATATAATGTTTGGGGGTTCTGAGTAATTTTCTAGCAAAAAAATGATGATTTATACATGTAGGAGAGGAGTGCCAGAAATGGCCCGGATGCGAAGTGGTTAATGGCTGTGTGTTGAGTTATTTTGAGGGGACAGCAAATTTACACCGTTATACAAGCTGTACACTCACTACTTTACATTGTACTCACTTTTGTGAGATACTGTGTGTGTATATATATATATATATATATATATATATATTCTATATTGCTGTTTCCCCTTAAGCTGGCCATAGATGGATCAAAATTCTGCCTGTTCAGAAGGGGAGAATTAGATCCATGTGTAGACATCCCTGTTCGACAGAATTCGATTGTTAGACTGTCTTGTGTTAAATTGTGTCAAAACCGCACTGCATTTAGGTGCCATTAACACCCGAACACGCATTGTGATTCTGCTCGAGATCCCAAAATGCCAAATGTGAACAGAGTGTTAAAGAGGAATTTCACCCCTCCCTTCCATTTATCTTTTTATTGTCACCTCTTATTTAATGCTGGGTTGTCCTGAATTCACATAGGGGGAATCGGCACTGCACATAGTGATTAGGGTGTGCCCAGGAACACCTGGCACATCTCTTTTGCGCTCCTATGACTACAGGGCGGGGGGGGGGGCAACAAATGGGGAAGCCAGGGAAGTTAGGAAAATCGTCAACACATCGGGAGAAGAGAGGGGGGAAGCCAGCAGCACGGCGGGGCCGGGGGCAACAAGGGGGGGGGACCTGGGCAGTAGGGGGAACCAGCACCACACATAGTGATTAGGGTTTGCCCAAGCACACCTGGCACACCCCCTGCACACACCTGTTATTTTAGAGAAATACAGAGCTCCCTCTAGCGAATACTCTACAAACCCCTGTATTGAATACAAAAATATCAGGAAGAGCGAGTCACATAAAACTTTATAAAAACCAACAAATACTTCAATAACATCTCAAATAATACGACTACTAAAAAATAAAGTTGTTTCTAATGGAATCGTCACCTAACTACCCTGTGGGGCTGACAGATATCCTGGAGCAAAGGCAAAATGACCAATTAGTATTTAGTTTACATTTCTGCACTGAAAGACATAGTCATGGTCAACTCTACATCATCCATGGCTGCGGTCCCCTGGACTCATCGCCCCTGTCTGCCTGCACTTTATCCCACAGATGCCAGTAGCAGAAATCCCCAAATAATCCAGACGTTTGCAAATCCCTCCTGCACCAGAGAGTCGCTCTGGGCGGGATCGACACAATCCTGCGTCATTTTAGGGGGTTGTGGAGCTGAGTGGAAAAGGGGAGGGTGTCCTCTGAAGAATACAAATCCTTCAGCATAAACAATGGCAGCTATTGTGGTGTGTGCACGCAGCAACGACAGGCATCTGTGCTGGAGCCGGAAACCATTCACTGGCACAGACAAGCATGTACAGTTGAGTGGTTTGAGGTTTGCAGGGCAGCCGAGGTCCTGAAAAGGGCACTGCCTTGTTTAGTGACATCCTGTTTGTGTCTTGCTCCTTCTGTTCCCTATGAGGCTGATTTACTAAAACTGGAGAATGCAAAATGTGGTGCAGCTGTGCATAATAACCAATCAGCTTCTCACTTCAGCTTGTTCAATTAGTCTTTGACAAAAAAACTGGAAGCTGATTGGTTTCTATGCAGAGCTGCACCTGATTGTGCATTCTCCCGTTTTAGTAAATCAGCCCCAATTTATCATCAGTAAAGCCATACTCTATAAAAAGGCCTAAGGGCATCATATACAAGAGGAAACTGGCACATGACATAAACAAATGAGGAGCAATTATGAGACAGTCTACCAGGGATAGGCAAGGTGTCCACTCCCGGACACCGGTGTCCGACAGGGCTGCCTGTGGTGTCCGCCGCTGACTTTTTTTTTTACACATCACTTTTTTTTTTTGTAACTGTATCATCATCATGCGTCCCCCCGACTCCTCCTAGGCCGTAGGAAGACAGCCAGCGAGTGTGGCGCCGCCCACTTATCCTCGTGTGGGCTGCAGAGTGATCTAGGGCAGGGAGGGATTGGTCGGATGGTGTGTGCCTTGGAGTCGGCGGAGAGGAGAGAGACTCAGAGACCTGTGTGTGGGCAGCGCAGTTGCACGGGGATGGTCACTCATGGCGGGAAGAAGTCGCGGACTCACTGCAGCAAGACAGAGGAGCGGAGCCGCCCGGAGGACAAGGTGCTACTGAGCCTACCTGACTCGAGTCCACTCCTGAGGAAGAGACTGTGTTGGAGTGACTCAAGCGAGCAGTGCTACTGCCAGGCAAGCAAAGTAATTTTTTTTTCATGGTGCCAGTGAGTCTACACATGTATGGAGCGTGAGAGATTATATCGGCAGACAAGATGCTAGAATCAGTTTTACAATCGATCAATGGAATTAGTAAATCAGGCAACCCATGAACATAAAACCTAAGTGACAATAAATGATATCCTTATACTCCAAAAATAATCCATGCACCCATCCACAATTTAATGCCCCTGTAATCTATTTTTCATTGTTTCCTATTGTGTTTTATCCCTTATTGTAATGTCCTCTGTGAACTCCAGATCCTCTCCTTTTTCTCCTCACTTCCGTTTGTTTGGAACAAGCAGTGCATGCTAATCCCAGTATTGTGAACTGTTCTACCCACACTATAAATCCCTTAGGCTACTTTCACACTGAGGCGTTTGAAAAACGTGTGCAAAACATCAAGCGTTATTACCGCATTTTTCCAGCATTAGCGCTATAATTAGCGCTAACGCCCAGGTGTTTTTCAAGCACTTTTCACGCGCTTTTTAAGTGCTAGCATTAAATAAATAGCACATCACCCTACATTACATCCTGTTTACTTCCTGGTATTTTGACCTTTCCACAACCTCTGGGCGTTTTGCTGGCACTTTTAATGCGCTTTTAAAGCGCTTTACATTCATTTCAATGTATATGGGCGTTTTTAATGCGCTATTTTTAGCGCTCAGAATAAGCACAAAAAATCATGCTTGCAGGACTTTTTTAAACGCAGCACCAGCGTGACGCCCCAGTGTGAATAGGTACATTGGAATTAATGGGCAGCGTTTTTGAAGCCTTTTGTTATTTTTAGCACAAAAATGCTAGGAAAGCACCTCAGTGTGAAAGGGGCCTTTGTCCAGTGGTTCTCAACTCCTGTCCTCGTGACCCACCAACAGGCCAGATTTTAAGTATTACCTTGGGTAGATGCAGACTAGAATATTGCAATCACTGAGCAGCAAATTATATCACCTGTGATGTATTTCAGTTATCCTGCAAACCTGGCCTGTTAGTGGGTCCCGAGGACAGGAGTTGAGAACCACTACCTTAGTCCATAGTCTCTAGTCCAAGAGTAGGCAATCTTAACCACTTCAGCCCCAGAAGGATTTCCCCCTTTAGGACCAGAGCACTTTTTGTTATTCGGCACTGTGACGCTTTAACTGACAATTGCGCGGTCGTGCGACGTTGTACCCAAACAAAATTGGCATCCTTTTTCCCCCACAAATAGAGCTTTCTTTTGGTGGCATTTGATCACCTCTGCGTCATTTCTGATCACCGCTATAAACAAAAAAGTGTGACAATTTTGCAAAAAAAAAACAATATTTCTTACTTTTTGCTAAAATACAAATCCAAAAAAAAATATAAAAAAAAACATATTCACCAGTTTTGGCCAATATATATACTTCCTCATATTTTTTGTAAAAAAAAAATCGCAATCGGCGTATATTGCAAAAGTTGCCGCGTTTACGAACGATAAGAATTCATTTATGGGGTTTTTACTATTTTTTTTTTTCACTAGTAATGGCAGCGATCTCAGATTTTTAGCGGTACTGCGAAATTGTGGCGGACATGTTGGATAATTTTGACAATTTTTTGGGACCATTGGCATTTATACAGCGATCAGTGCTATGAAAATGCACTGATTACAGTATAAATTTCATTGACAGGGAATGGATTAACCTGCAGGGGGCGCTCTAGGGGTTAACTGTGTTACCTGGGATGTGTTACTAACTGTGGGAGGGCTGGGCTGAGTGGGGGTGGAGAGTGATCGCGGCTCCCATACACAGGGAGCCTACGATAACACTCCTTCCCCCCTGTCAGAACGGAGATTCGTTGTTTACATACATGGACCTCCGTTCTGTCACTGCGGGGGAGTGATCATGGGTAGCCAGCGGACATTGAGTCCACCCTACCCGCTCCCTGCCTCCCCTGTAACACTGTGAACGTGTGAGCGCTCATGGTCCACGATTTCGCAGCCGCTGTCAGGTGACGGCGGTTCGCAATATCGAGCCAAGTTGCTGCCGTCAATCCACGGCGGGCGGGCGGTAACTGGTTGAAGAGGTGGAGATCTACCTGAAAAACATGGGAGAATTCAAAGATCACCAGGCACAGTGTCGCCTCCTCACACCTGATTTAACCCTCAAATTGCCATACCACCGTGTTGCAATCGTGTGCATTGCGCGGCAATCATGGGTTTAAATCAGGTGGTGAGAGGGCAAAATATTGCCTCCTCGCCAACTGTCAAATAGGTGCCTGCTGCACTTGTGAACGAGCCCTTAGTTGCATTCTGCAGCAGCACCCTAAGACCCCTTTCACACTGAGGCAGCTTACAGGCGTGTTTGCCCTAAAAATAGCGCAAATAAAGCGCCTGTAGACTGCCTCTTTTGTCTCCCCAGTGTGAAAGCCTGAGTGCTGTCACACTGGGGCGGTGCGCTTGCAGGACAAGAAAGACGATTTCCCCAATCCCTAAAATGATGGGGAATTGAAATGAACACTTACCAGGGATTCCCGTGAAAGTGTGACCTCGCCCCCCACCATCATGTCGACGATACCGCGGAGATACGTCCGCCCTCGCCCCCGAAAATTGGGGGGGTGTTGCTCAATATTTCCCCGGTTTTCACGGTCGCGTACCGCGAAGGCTTCGCGACGGGTAACTAATGTTACCTCCCCACCACATTTGTGGCGAGTCGCGTGGCGGGGTTTCTACGCCGAACGTCCTGAAAAAAAGAACAGGACGTTCGCGTGGCGGGGTCACACTGTCGTGAGTCCGAAAGTGTGACCCCTCTGTTTTCTCCGTCAGATGTCCGC
>BLSH010437123.1:121284-147286 GCA_018402905.1 Glandirana rugosa
GTCAGTAAATCAAGTGTGATCAATTTTCAGTGATTGGCACCATAGCTTGCAGACTCTATAACTTTCACAAAGACCAAATAATATACACTATTTTTTTTTTTTTACCAAAGATAGGTAGCAGTATAAATTTTGGCCAAAATTTATGAAGAAAAATTACTAATTTGCAAAATTTTATAACAGAAACGAAGAAAAATTCATTTTTTTACAAAATTTTCGGTCTTTTTTTAATTATAGCGCAAAAAATAAAAAACCCAGAGATGATTAAATACCACCAAAAGAAAGCTCTATTTGTGTGAAAAAAAGGACGCAAATTTCATATGGGTGCAGTGTTGCATGACTGAGTAATTGTCATTCAAAGTGTGAGAGCGCTGAAAGCTGAAAATTGGTCTGGTTGTTAAGGGGGTTTAAGTGCCCAGTTGTCAAGTGGTTAAATACTGTGATCTGCCTAGCAGAGGGAGGAGAGTTCAGGTGGATGTGTAGAAGATGTAGCAGAGGTGCTGTGGAGACCTCTACCCAGGAGGGAGCCCCCAGTTGGGGGGGGGGGGTGACCTTGAGGCCTGGAGGTTTGGGTGCGGCCAGGAGTGGAGTTGATTCCTGGAGCAGTACAAGGCAATAGGAGAACAGCAGAGGTGCTACTGAGGACGCTTTAAAGTATCCACTGGAGTCGGTGAGTGACAGACCCTGGGAGCTGGAAGACAAGGCTGGAGCAGGCTGGGAGAGCAATAGTGGACAGTCTGTGGGGGACTCAGGAGCCAGTCAAGGGAAGGAGTGTCCCTGAGAGGAAAGAAGGCCGGTGTGGCCTGCAAGAGGGATGGGCTGGGAGTTGTAGTCCATGAAAGGCCCAGCTAGCACTAAGGTACTTAGCTACACTTGAGGTGTCCCTGACCCTGGCCTGTAATGGGTGGTTCGGAGGTCCTGCTGACTGAAGTGCAGGCCTCACCATGTGCTAGCTGTGGTGGAGGAAGAGGAGTCAAGTAGGCCTGATAAATTTCCTTTCAGACCAGGAAACTAAGAGAAGTGCTGGAGAGAAGTGAGAAGAGTAACAGTCAGCATGTGAAGTGCTGGAGGAAGTAGAAGTGTGTATATACAATCGTGTATATAGAGGGTGCCGAAAACCAATTAGTTGGGGCATCCCACAGTTACCCTTTTCTCCATCCAAGTTAATCCCCTAAATAAAATAAGCAAAAACCAGTGCTGGCCTGTTCTGTTACTCTGGATGTGATAGATATGGTGTGATTGAGGGCAGCCGAAAGATGAACCACAACTACCAGCCACCCATGAGGGGGCACATGGCTACAATAGCAGGGTAAAAAAATGTTGTTTTTTTCAAAATTGTCAGCCTTTTTTTTTTTTGCTTATAGCGCAAAAAATAAAAACCGCAGGGGTGATCAAATACCACCAAAAGCACGACTGCTCAATTGTCAATTAAAATCACGCAGTGCCGTATCGTAAAAAAGGGCCTGGACACAAAGGAGAAGAAATCTCCTAGAGCTGAAGTGGTTAGGTAGTAATGTTGACTCCCCCATTATACATGAGTCCTCACTTATCCAGCACTGTGCCCGTCTGTAGCAGCTCTCCCCACTCTCCCAGGCTTTACTGTTAGTCAAATCATGTAATGAAGGAGAGGGAGGTGGAGCTGAGCCACAGTGTCTGTGTCCATGGATGCAGGCAGCATGGCTCAGGATCAAGCCTGTAGTGGGCCACAATAGGAATCAGCTTCCTATGGTGACACACCAAGAAGAGGAGGAGCCAGGAGCGCCGGTGGGGAACCCCAGAAGAGGAGGATCGGGGTCATTTCCAGAGCAGGTAGGTATAACATGTTTGTTAGTTAAAATAAAATAAAAATACAATCACTTTAAATTTGTGCACATGTACTTGGCATAAAAAAGGGTTGCAGACTTAGTAAAAATTCTTTATTAAAAAATGTAAAAAAAAATGTTACTTGTGACATAAAATGGTCAAAAGGTATAAATTACTCCTGATCAAACAATGTTTTAAGGTAAAACTGAAAAAAATCGAATTTAATTAAGATGATGGTTGAAATGTGATCACAAGCAGAATTTTGAAGCTGATCTTTCGGCGTTTGGCAGTATGCGCCCATCAGGCTTGGCAGGCGGTCCCATAAACGTCTGCACAAAGCATTTATCAGAAGTCACTTGCTACCAGCAGAGAGCGGCTTCCCCTATGTGCGCACACCAAAATGGAACATGTCAATTAGGTACCAATAAATGCTCTGACATTTACTGGTTTCCAAGTTTCTTGCCTTATTACAAAAAATATCAGTTTATCTTTTTTTACTTTACAATTATTTTCTGGAGCTATTGTATAAGGGTTGTAATACATGGGCGATATTTGAAGTTGACCTTCAGCCAAACTAACACAGCTAAAACTCAAATATAGGAGCTGTTTAAACTGCCAAAGGATTTGTAATCGCATCCAGCCGGCTTTAAGTTTAACACAGCCTTGTTAGATAGCGGAGCCAGGTTGGTGACCTCAGTTTACAGCTCCGCAATACAATTTGGACGCTTCCCAGACTGTGACTGGACAGTGAGGGAGCAGTAGAATATCCATGGGCCATCCTTCTGCTCTCTCCTTCTGTCAGCATGTCTGTTGTTAGCACAGGTGCATGTAGCACACCCAATTGGCTACTAGTGCTGCCTCTCCCTCTCCTAGGCTAAATGCTCCTGCATTGGGGAATATAGGAGGCTGATAAGGCAAAAAAGAGGGACTTTAGTAGTTTTTAAAAAAATATACAATAATTAATTTTTAATAAAAATTCTGTAGCCAGTGACTTTTAAAAAAGAGACACTCACCAGCCTGGAAGTCTGGCACTGTCACTACCAGAGTTAGTTCTTTCCTGGGGATGCCATCTTGGGTGATCTCACGCATGCGCAGTAGGAAGCTGGCTGTGAAACTGCAGGAAGTCCCAGCCAGCTTAGTACTGCGCATGCATGAGATTATGCTGCACTGTCAATCTGGACCAGCAACCTCCTGGGATGTGTGACATGTCCCAGGAGGCTGCGGGCAGGAGGGGAGGAACACAATGGAGCATGAAAAGAATATTTCATGGCAGGATTTTCCTATATGGAAAACTAAGGTAAAGGAAAACCTAGCTACAACAAATGTACTGGTTTTCACTTGTTCCTTGAAGTTATTCCTTATTCTCCTATAATTTTAAAGTTAAAGCATATGTAGACTGAAATAGTAAAATCTAATATATTCTTTAACCACTTCAGCCCATGAAGGATTTACCCACTTCCATCCTGACCAGGCCATTTTTTGCGATTCGGCACTGCGTCACTTTAACTGACAATTGCACGGCCGTGCAACGCTGTATCCAAACAAAATTGATCTCCTTTTTTCCCACAAATAGAGCCTTCTTTTGGTGGTATTTGATCACCTCTGTGTTTTTTATTTTTTGTGCTATAAACAAAAAAAGAGTGACAATTTTGAAAAAAAAAACACATTTTTGTACTTTCTGCTATAAAACATTTCCAAAAAAAAAAAAATGTAAAAAAAACTAATTTATTCATCAGTTTAGGCCGATATGTATTCTGCTGCATATTTTTGGTAAAAAAAAATCCCAATAAGAGTATATTGATTGGTTTGTGAAAAAGTTATCACGTCTACAAAATAGGGGATAGATTTATGGCATTTTTAATTATTATTTTTTTTACTAGTAATGTCGGCGATCAGTGATTTTTAGCAGGACTGCGACATTGCGGCGGACAAATCGGACACCTAACTGACATTTTTGACACTTTTTTGGGAACCAGTGACATTATTACAGTAATCAGTGCTACAAATATGCACTGTTATTGTACTAATGAAACTGGCAGGGAAGGGGTTAACAATAACACTAGGGGCGATCAAAGGGTTAAGTGTGTTCCCTGCAGCTGTTTTTTAACTGTGTGGGGGGGCTGTATTACTGGGGAAACACACAGATCCGTCTTCCTGAATAGCAGAAAGACAGGGTCTATGTCTATGTGATCTCCCCTGCCAGAACGGAGATCTGCCTTGTTTACACAGGCAGATCCCCCTTCTGTCAGCGTGGGGAACGATTGCGGGTGGCCTGCGGACTTCGAGTCCGCCGGACCCGCTGATTGGCTCCCCCGCTGGCCAATGGGAGCACGCCCACAAAAGCAAATTCACGAGCCGACACACACCTACGGCGATTTGCGGGATCAAGCCACTTTGCCGCAGTATAAGTGCGGTGGTTGGTCCTTAAGTGGTTAACATGGTACAGGACAAGTTTAGTAAATAACTAAAATAAATTCTAGCCCCCAGCCTGTTTTGGCCCGGTGTGAATGGCAGCAGCAGGAAACTACTTATTTCTGACATTGCCATTTGCACTGGGTCAAAACGCTCATGCAAAAGTAGTTTTACACAGTCATCATCCACTGTTGTCACCATCATAAAACTACCAGGAGAAATGCCATGCGATTAAAATTGCATCCTTTGTTTCAACTTGAGCGCTGACTCTTTGTTTCTAATTTCATCATTAGGCCTCATGTACACTGGGTGTTTGCCCAACTCTTCTGAACACCTTTCTCCTGGCAGGAGAAAATGCACCTAAAGCTGCATTTTTCAAATGCGTTTAGGAGCGTTAAAATGTATTCAGGCATAACGAGCTTTTGGGCATTAATTCATTTAATTTATTCTGGCCGTTGAAATACATGAAGGCTCAAGAACTAAACACGCCTAGTATTTAGGTGCATTTACACCCGTTTAGGCACAGCGAGCGTTTTTTCTGCCCAGATGCTCCTCTCCTGAATGTGATTTTGGTGCACTCAGATATCTGCCCCTAAACGCTCCTGCCTCTAAATGCCTATATGTGCATGGATACATAGGCTAACATAGAGGGGCGTTTAGGCTCTGTTTCCACTACTGTTGTTGTGTGACTTGACACATGTGAAGTCGCATGACAAGTCAAAGTCTATGTATTTCAATGGTTCCCTCGTTCTAATTGGTGCGACTCAAGTCGCAGCGACTCCAAAAAAGGTTTTTGCACTACTTTGTTCCGACTTTTGATGCAACTTTGATCCAGAGAGTGTAAAGTTGTATCAAAGCTGCACTCAAAGTCACACTGCAAAGTCACACTCTAAATCACACGACTTTGGGGTCGCAATAGTGAAAACCTAGCCTTGGAGACAGAAAAAAAACACATCACTTGTGAAAACAAAACAACGCTTGTAAAACTGGCATTTTTTAGCTGCAGTGTGCAGGAGGCCTTAGAGTCCATGCCTGTAGAAAGGAAATGGTTGCAAAGAAGCTGCAGGAGATCAGCAGTGCTGAGATGTGAGAAAGGATAAAAAAAATGTTGAATTTTTTTTTTTTTTAGGGCTATTATTTATGATATGAATGAGTCTGTTTATACATGTTTTTACATCATACACACAACTTTCACCTATGATTCACACATTTTGCAATAGCACTATAATAAAGTATGAATGTTGGATGAAAACATTTATAAATAAAACCATAAGTGTTTTACCAAACTTAGGGTCCAATTCATAAAGGCTGTTCCACTGCCTTAGAAAAATGCACATTTTTTTTTTCATTTTAGATAGAACAAGCAGGGGCACCGTCCCCCAAATCCATGTGTCCAGCCCCTAATCAACATTCAGGGCGCTGGATGCATGGATTCCAATGTTTTTTTTTTCTTTCAAAGCACGTGATTAGAGTCGGAGGCTCTAATTGGCTTAAAAAAGGGTGGGCTTGGTGCCCACTTGTGTGTCAATAGCGAATTAATATTCGCTACTGTCTTCCTGATTCTCCTCCTGAGACCCGTTTGGCCAAGGGAGGAACGACTGTATTGGCTGCCGAGAAGGAGGAGACAAAGCAGGGAAAGCCGACAGGAAGCCCGGGAAGCCGCTGAGGAGGAGGAGAGGCAGGGGAAGCCGCCAGGAAGCCCGTGAAGGCGCTGCGGAGGAGACGCAGGGGAAGTTGCCAGGAAGCCTGTGAAGCCGTACAGGAGGAGGAGACGCAGGGGAAGCCGCCAGGAAGCCCGTGAAGCTGAGGCCACTGAGGAAGAGGAGATGCAGGGGAAGCCACCAGGAAGCCTGTGAAGGCATCAAGGAGGAGACACAGGGGAAACCGCCAGGAAGCCCACAAAGCCATCGAGGAAGAGGAGACGCTGGGGAAGCCACCAGGAAGCCCACAAAGCCGCTGAGAAGGAATCACAGGGGAAGCCTCCATGAAGCCCGTGAAGCCGTGAAGGAGGAGGAGACGCAGGGGAAGCCGCCAGAAAGTCCATGAAGCGGTCGATGAGGAGGAGGAGACGTAGAGGAAGCCGCCAGGAAGCCCATGAAGCTGTCGAGGACGAGGAGACACAGGAAGGATCCAAAGCTGCCCGCGACCTAGATGGGGTAAGTGCAGGGCTGGTGGGCCAACAGACGAACGAGCGATGGGGGGGGGTGTGGGGCGATCCGGCCGGGGGGTTGTTATAACCCATGTTAGATTTTTTTTAACCATCTGTGTCCAATTCAGAGATTTTCCTTCACTTCCTGTTCCATAGCCAAACAGGAAGTGAGAGGAAATCCCTGAAAATTAGGATAGTTCTTCGAGGCCCCCCAGGTCACCAGAACTAGAGCCCCTATTGGAAGATTTCCTCTCTATTACTTTTCTGGGGACAACCCAAAATTTGGAATTTTTTCTTTTACTTTTACTTTCAATGATAATAGTAAACGGGACAAATAAAGAGGGCGAATCTCCCTAACATGGGCACAGACAGCAACAAAAACTGACAAGTGTTCTAATCCCTCTCCAGTCTATCCAAAATTTAAAAAAATAGTTTCACCTTTAGTTATACTTTAACACTTCACCATCTTCAGGGCTCCATAGCTGAAAGAGTGGTAATAAAATGAATGGTCTGTGAGTAAAAAAAGAAAAAGCTCGGAGAAGCGTCCCGTCATGTGACCTGTCAGTCAAGTGAACGGATCTCTTCAACTACAGAGTTCTTTCTGTGAAAGAGAGAACTCCACGAGGCTCCATAGGCTCAATACCAAGGCGCGTATTTTATGAAGGGGCAACAGACTGGAGGCCTCTGTGGTGGGTTAAACCGCAGAGCAGTGGCGGCTGGTGCTCAATTTTCTTGGGGGAGGGGGGTGGCCTGCAGCCCCTCCACCCCATCAACCACCACCGCCCCAGCCAGCCAACGGTCGTCACTTACCCCCTTTCGCTCGATCCCCGTATTGCTCGCCCATTGCCCGTCAGGCCCCCCGCCAGCCCCGCACTTACCCTATCCAGGTCAAGGCTTCGGCGGCTTCCCCCCTGCATCTCCTCTTAAGTCCCGGTGGTCACTTCTCCTCCTGGCCAATCGGGACTTACGACCCATACACATGGTACGATCATCGGCCAACAACGGTCGTACATCAGCCTGTTGTCCGATAATCTGACCATTAGTATGCACAATTCAACAGCCAATTTCCAATTATCTTCCAACAGAAGTTGTCTGACAAGACTAGAAAACTTTTGTTGGCCAACAAGGCGTGGCCCAATTTTTGGCTCGTGTGTACAGAAGTTGGCCCAACAAAAGTTGGAAGTGCAAACATGCAAGCTTGGAATCCAGGAAGTGTTCGTCGTGTAAACCTGCACCTGTAATTCACAATTCACATTCACCTGAACTTCCTCTTTATACGCTCCTAACACGTCACTATGTTTGCCTTTGTCGGACGATTACTTGACTACTGTCAGTACGCTAGACAAAACCACGGGCAGTCAACTTGGACAAAAGTTGGACGTGCAGTCGTACAACAATCAGCGTGTGTGTACGAGACTTTAGGACCCGCAGCCAATCGGGTCTTAGGACTCCCAGCCAATCAGGAAGCAGGTCCTGAGACCCGATTGGTCGGAAGTCCTAAGACCCGATTGGCTGCGAAACAGGAGAAACAGGTATAACATTAGCGAATACTAATCAGGCTCTAATCATGTGCTTTGAAAAAAAAAAACATTGACATCAATGCGTCCGGCGCTCTGCATGCAGCTTAGGGGCTGGGCGCATGGATTAGGGGGGCCCTGTATGAGCGGCCGCCACTGCCGCAGAGTATAATCGCGAGTGCTTAGCGATATCTGATCTTTGTTATAAATCAGCCACTCTACGGCTTATATCTACTTTAACTTGCTAGAGTGAGTACAAGATGGCTGAGTGATGGTTACAAGGCCGAGATATGTAAGATTAAAGTGACAATAAACAATAATATTTTCTGAAAATAATCCATACACATCCTCTACTCAATGGCCGTGTAATCTATTTTTCATGAAATAATTTCTTACTGTGCTTTTCTGCTTCCTTGTAACATCCACTGTGAGATCCCAAACCACTCCTTTTCCCCCGGACTTCTGTTTGTATGCAAGGAGCAGTGCATGTTAGTTGCGGTCATGTGCACTGTTCTATGCACATTACAAATCCCATATGCTGTAATTCCCTTTAGAATAGGCTTTAGTCTATAGTCCATCTTGGGAATGAGCAAGAGATGATGGCTACCTTCTTACACTACTCCAGTGGGACCACGGAGAAGGAATGCAGTGACTCTCTAACAGATAAATGATAAATGGCGTATACTCAGAATGGTCTGGAGTGGTAAGTGGGGTACCCCAAGATTCTGTCCTGGGACCAATTCTGTTTAAATTGTTCATAAACGATATAAAGGACAGGATACATTGCTCAATCTCAGTATTTGCTGACAATACAAAACTAAGCATGGCAATAACATCACAGCAGGATATCAAAACTTTACAAGAAGACTTCAATTAAATAATGGGGTGGGCAACTACATAGCAAATGAGGTTTAATGTTGAAAAATATAAAATAATGCACTTGGGGGCTAAGAATATGAATGCATGTTACTTGCTAGGGGGAGAACCGTTGGGGGATTCCAGCAAGGAAAAAAAATCTGGGGGTCCTAGTAGATGACAAAGCCAGCAAAATATTGGCATGCATAAAAAAGGGGATTCACTTCAGAGATAAAACTATAATCCTGACACTTTATAAAACTCTGGTTCGGCCACAACTGGAGTATGCTGTCCAGTTTTGGTCACCAATCCTCAGAAAGCATGTGCTGGAGCTGGAAAGAGTCCAGAGAAGGGCAACAAAATGAACCACTTGCTTAGTGGGCACTTTCACCTCCTTCCTGCCCAGGCCAATTTTCAGCTTTCAGCACTGCCACACTTTGAATGACAATTGCGTGGTCATACAACACTGTACCCAAATTAAAATGTTATCATTTTTTTTCACACAAATAGAACTTTCTTTTGGTGGTATTTAATCACTGCTGGGTTTTTTATTTTTTGCTAAAAAAAAAGAAAAAAGAAAAAAAGACCGAAAATTAAAAAAAAGAAAAAAAAAGAAAACAGTTTCATAGTTTGTTATAAAATTTTGAAAACAGGTAATTTTTCTCCTTCATTGATCCGTGCTGATGAGGCTGCACTGATGGGCACTGATAGGCTGCACTGATAGACACTAATAAGGTGGGACTGATGGGCACTGATAGGTGGCACTGATAGGTGGAACTGATGGGTGGAACTGATGGACGGCACTGATGGGTGGCACTGATGGGTGGCACTGATAGGCAGCACTGATGGGCACTGGTAGGTGACACTGACAGGCAGCACTGAAAGGTGGCATTGATAATGAGGCACTGATGGGCACTGGTTGGCAGCACTGGTGGGCATTGATAGGTGGCACTGGTAGGCGGCACTGATATTGCACTTGTAGGTGGCACTGTGGGGCACTGCATAGCAGCAGTGCCTCTCCCTGTTCTGGGCTGATGTCCCTCTGTCAGAAACCGGTCATCAGCTTTTTGTGTGATCAGCTGACAGCGTGAGGGGAAAAAAAATTGATTACAGATCTTTTGTTTACATCACGTGATCAGCTGTCATTGACAAGATCGACCCCTTACTCCGATCTGTGATCAGCCGAGTCTTATTGACTCGGTGATTACAGAGCGCACCGCATGCGCCCCTAAGTGGGCCCACAAGCAGCTCGTGCACAGAGGACGTCTATTGACGCCCTCCAGGCAATTAAGGCCTGCGCTGTAGCCGTCATTTAGCTATAGCGTGGGTAGGAGGTGGTTAATAAGGGGACTGGAGGACCTCAGTTACAAGGAAGGACTGCAACCATTAACTTTTTTCACCCTGGAGAAGAGACGCTTGAGAGGAGATATGATAGTGATGTACAAATACCTCAATGGTGATTCCAGCATAGGGAGGAGACTATTCAGTCTCAGGAAGTGTAAGAAGACACATGGTCACTCAATGAAATTGGAGAAGTGGTTTAACCTTAAGCTCCGTAGGGGTTTTTCACTATCAGTGTGGTAAGGATGTGGAACTCACTTCCACAATCAGTGGTGTCAGTGGGAAGTATTGATAGTTTAAAAAATTGCTAGATGGGCATCTTGGTGAGCACATTATACAGGGATATGGGATATGCTTTTTCACATGAGCACACACACACACCCACACAGGTTGGACTGGGTGGACTGGTGTCTTTATTCAACCTTACCAACTATGTAACAGGAAGTCAGTGTTTAGCAACACAAAAAGGAATTTGAAGATATTGAGGAAACTGAGAGCAATAGAAGGCGCTTTTTGCGTTTAGAATACACAGTTCAACAAAATATTTTCTTTTGTATAAAATTAGCAGCTCACCAATCACAAAATAAACATAGGGCAGAATTTAGACATGATACTGCCCTGGGCAGGTGTAAATGATGACACCCTTTTATACAAGCTCTGCCCTCCGTATTATGTGATTATTTTAGTAAAAACTTCTACTAGAGGGTGATAGTTTTATGTTTCTTGAACTGTAAAGAGCAGGGGAGGGCTGGCAGCCGTAGGCCTGGAGGGCAAGTTCAGTCAAGTGGCCCATTGAACCACCGAATCAGCTCACCATCTATGCCCACCCAATGGGCCTAGCGGGATCCATTGGTAGGGCCGGCCCTGGGCGCCCCCCCTTTGCCTGCAGTTAGTTGGTGGCTGCGCCCCTGGGCCCTATTTCCTTCCTCCACAAGAAAAAAAAAGTGTTAGCGGGCAGCAGCCATCGGCCATTTTAAATGTAAGTTAGGGTGGCCTGGGGGGCAATTGCCACCCTACCCCCTGGGCCAGCCCTCCCCTGGTAAAGAGCTTCCTGACTCCTCTTAGCACTTGCTGCACCTCTTACCTCTACACGCAATGTCTCTTGCTGAATTTAATCACAAATGCACAGTGGTGGAAAGAAGAGAACAAAAGAAGAAAAACTAATCACAATTCTATATTCTGAGATTTGGTATGCGCTCCTAACTTTTCCTTGCTGCCTTAGGTACTTGCCTACATGGTCCATTAAAGCAAATACAGTCCTGGGCATCATATCCAGAAAATGATGTTGCAGAGGTCAGGTAAGGTGGATAAGGTGTATTCATACATGCTTCCAGAGTAACTACATTACCAGCAAACATTATTCTGATCTAATGAACACATTCACTTTGCAGCAGGACAAGGGAGAATGAAGCAACCTTGTCTGCAACTCTCCTCTGACTGCAGATCCAAAGTTTCCATAGCTAATAAGCAGCATTATAAAACTGACATACACAAGGAGGAAATGTCTGCCCTTAGAAATGGGAACAGAATGTCAAGGATCCACATGAATCCATATGTATAGGAGATACTAGGTCACATCATGTAGCAGGCAGGTCATCAACAAAGCACCTGTCATAAGGCAAGGCTAGATAGGTGTATATGCACTTAGGGTATTTTATAGTTAAAGAGTATACAGCCAAGAACTGGGTCATATACAATTCGGAATCACTTATTGGCAGGGAATGGGCATCATAAAGTCAGGAAGAGGGTACTATATAGTCTGGGAGAAGGCATGATATGGTCAAACAGAGGGCATCATATGGCCAGGGAGAGGACATCATACAGTTAGGGAGAGGACATCATAAAGTCAGGAAGAGGGTACTATATAATCTGGGAGATGGCATTATATATTCAAAGAGTCCAACGCACTATTCCCAATGCATACGTTCCTGTAGAAATGGCTGTGCATATAAGTGGGTGCTGAAGCGAGCATCGGGTCTCAAGTCAGAGCAAAAGAAGGTCACCAGCACACCGAGAATCTCCAGAATGGGTCCTAAGCTTTAATCATTGATCACATAGTTACAGCAGATTGCAACATTTCGGAGCCACGCAGGACCCCTTCATCAGGACATCATGTAGTCAGGGAGTGGGCATCACATGGTCAGAGAAAGGGCATCATATGGTCAGAGAGAGGGCATCATATATTCAAGAAGAGGGCATTATATAGTTAGAGAGAGGACATCATATAGTCAGGGAGAGGACATCATATTGCCAAGGAGAGGACTTCATACAGTCAGGGAGAGGCAGGGCCATCATTAATATTGAATGGAACTGGGGCAAACATTCTCTTGGACACCCCCCCCCCCTGAATCCACTTATCAACTATGTGCGGGCAGCGTGGGCTGAAGGTGCAACAGCTTTGTGCCTGACAACAATGACTGGGCCCAGGGCAGCTGCCCCTTTTGCTCTGTGTTAAAGACAGCCCTGGAGGGAGGACATCATACAGTCAGGGAGAGGGCATCATATGGTCAGCCAGAGGTCATCATTTAACCAGGCAAAGGGCGTCATATAGTCAGGGAGAGGGCACCATATGGTTAGAGAAAGGGCATCATATAGTCAAGGAGAGGACATCATATAGTCAGGAAGTGGGCATCATATGGTCAGAGAGATGGCATCATATAGTCAGGGAAAGGGCATCATATGGTCAGAGAGGGAATCATATAGTCAGGGAAAGGGCATCATATGGTCAAAGAGAGACCATGATATAGACAGGGAGAAGACATCATATAGTCAGGGAGTGGGCATCATGTGGTCAGAGAAATTGCATGATATGGTCAGAGAGAGGGCATCATATTATTATTATTATTATTATTATTATAGGTACTTTTATAGTGCTGTCAATTTACACAGCACTATAGTGGGCAGCATAAAGTCAGGGAGTGGGCATCATAAAGTCAGGGAGTGGGCAGCATAAAGTCAGGGAGTGGGCAGCATATAGTCAGGAATTGAGTAGCATATAGTCAAGGAGTGGGCAGCATATAGCTGGAGACTAAGAAGCATAAAGTCAGGGAGAGGGTGGCATATAGTCTCGGATTGGTTAGTATATAGTTAGAGAGTGGGCATCATGTTACCACTGAAGCCTAGGTCAGTATAATAGCCACAAATACCTCTGAGCTTGATGACTTTGCAAGGCTAAACTCGTGGCACCGTCACTTGTATTAAGGCCTGCTAGAGCAAAAGTATATATGCAATATGCATTTTGTGGTTACTTGAGTACTAAATGCATCCATGTAAGTAGAAAGTGATTAGATGACAACATTAAGATACTCATTAGTTAATTTTTGTGTTAAATACATATAAAAATATATATATTTTAGCGCAAAACAAAAAATCGTTAACTGCCCGTGATACACAGAGTTCAGAAATATTACAGCTGTATATAAATGATAATATATTATTAAAAAAGCTTTTAAATTGGTAAAACATCCCTTTAATTACAAACATTTGCCCCTCATTAAATAGAGGCAGACATTATGTAGAGGGAGTATTTCAGAGAATGCCAGTGACGTGGTGTTTTACATCTCTATTGCATAATCCATTCCCAGGTAACTGGCATGGGGTAGTTTCACAAGCTGGCTATTTTTCGGGGACAGGAGATATTTAATTTGAACCTTGCATCCAGTGTAGGTGGTTTGGCCAAGTGGTGGATATATGCACAGCTGTGGATGTTTCCAGGAATTATTGGTTAATCTGAAATCAGACAAGGGCATTGGACTCAACTTAGGTGACCCTGAACACTACACCTGCTCCGATAAGGTGAAAGGTTACTGATGCCTTGTCCATATATAAATAAAAAGGCTTGCTGCTCATACAGGTGTTAAGTTGTTGTTACAAAGTCCTCTGATCTGCAGTGCTCAATGCAGTTGTATGATGCATTCCATTGCGATTCGGTGGCATAATCTACAAATCGGCTCCCTTTGAAATGAGGGGCCACCATGGAAACAGCAGCAACCACTGACACAGCTATTGTGACACATCAGAGTGAACATTTAATGGAGCCTAAATGCAGAACAATAGAGGTAACTGCATTTGGGTTTGATTTTACATTCAGCTGCATTATGGCTCCCCCCTCATGGCAATGCTAATGGTAACACAGACTGTGTAGTTACCAAAGCCCATAAAATGACTGTGGGATTCAATGATCCTTTTTCCTGACTACCACTGAACAGAGTTAGGGTAGATACCTGAGTGCACGCATATTAAAAGTGCTAGAGAAAATTACAGCAAGGTATTATTCCAACCTCATGAAAGTAAATGCATAGGCAAAGCTTTTTTCAATTTATGATTACAATTGTTCTGACAACTGTAACATTTTGTTTTTTCCATTGCTTTCTGCAGCAGTGGCAATGGTCACCAGGACAAACATTAGGATGAATCTCAAACAAAACCAAAGAAAATTCCCAGCTCAGCTTACCGACCAGTCCGATATTTTGGTTGGTTGCAGGCTGGTCGGTAGGTTTAGCTGGGAATTTTCTTTGGTTTTGTTTAACATGTGTTGCCCTTCTATGTGCTCCTTGCTGCAAAGACCAGTTATGGATGGGGGCAGTGGACAATTGTTTCTACTATTGGGATGAATCTACTTGGCAGGAAAACACTATAATAATAATAAATACTTGAAAGGGATTCTAATCCTTCTATACTCAAAAAAAAATTGCCTATACATACCCTTTAATAGCCAACTGTAAAGTGCAATCTCCCACTGTGGGATATTGTATTCTGACTGCTGGCAATGTTGTTCAGCTGAGAGTTTTTCATCTGGCACCTTCAATTGAAAAATGGGAAGGAGCGGTGCCAACATAAGGAACTGCTTTTACTAAATAGATGACCAGCTTAAGGCTGTAGGACTGAGCTTGAGTTTAAAAATGTAGTCATCATCAAGAAATATGATGAATAGTAAAGCATACCTTAGATGATGCAATTTTCTTTCCTACAACCAGTGATTATTGCTAGCAGCTATAGCCACTGGAAATCATTGCATGTAAAAATCTGACATGCTGGTTGTACCCAAGTACAATCATCCTGCCCATAGATGGTTTGAATCTCGGCTGGTCCCTGCTTAACCGGCCAAGATTTAAACCATCTATGGCCAGCTTAAGACATTTACATTACATTTACAAGTTATAGAATTCTAAGACTATGTAAAATACCCTTGTTAGAGTAACGTATGTTTCTTAAGTTTGAACTCCAGTCTCCGGGTAATTCGTTATTTAATACATTTAGGGCAACTGTTTTACCTGCCAAAGGATTTTATAATGTTGAGTTTTAAATTGTGTGATTGGCACACATCTGCCACATGTCACAGTTGGAATGTCATATTACTGACTCCTAATTAGGCGTTGCTGCTTCCCAGAATCCCAGAAGTGATTCTTATTCAGTGTCCAATGAGAAAGTTTGAGGCAGAGATTTGACCTTGGAAGCTGAATTTCCTGAATCAAGGAAATAAGTGTGTCACCGTTTTACAAATCCATTGGTAGGTTTACCAACCCATTTTTATATTGTATGTCTTTGTCATGATGAAGGAACGGTGCATAATTCTGAAACACGTTGAAATAAAAGCAGTGTAAAAGTATTCATTTCTTTATGTATAACACTTAGAGGGAGTGGGGTTGAGGAACCTGGGAGAGAGCAGTGTGGTAACAGCCTGGAGTCCACTGAGCAGGCGCCTTACAACAAGCGTGTTTGCTGTTTTGCACGTAGGGCCAGGACGGGGGACGGGGGGTGTTGGAAGAGGGTATTTGGGGGGCTGCAGGGGGTAAGTATTGTTCTAGTAGGGGTAATTTGTGGTGTGTGCTAAGAGTGATGATTTAGGTGGATATGTGTTGGGAGGGGGGTGGGGGAAGAAGATTTGTGCTAGGTGGGGGGATTTGGGGGCAGTTTGTGCTTGGAGTGGGGGATTTTAAGTGGGGGGGGGGAGAAGACGTGTATTAGGAGGGGAGATATTTGGGGTAGAAGATGTGTGCTTTAAGGGGCAATTTTTTTTTTTTTTTAGGGGGGTTTCAGCTGGGAGGATTTGGGGGATGAGGGGGAGCGCTTTTACATATACATTGTACATTCACATCAGTCTCTACCCTCAAGGAGCTTACAATCTAAGGTCCCTAACTCACATTTATACACATACTAGGGCCAATTTAGACAGGATCCATTTAACCTTCCAGTATGTTATTGGAGTGTGAGAGGAAACCGGAGTACCCGGTGGAAACCCACGCGGGCACAGGGAGATCATGCAAACTCCAGGCAGGTAGTGTTGTGGTTGGCATTTGAACCAGCGACCCTTTTACTGCTAGGCGAAAGTGCTAACCACTACACCACTGTGCCACCCCATAATGCTCATACATTTTGGGGGGGGGGGTGCAGTTTAGCATGTTCGGCCTGGGCTCTAGATGACCCTGTCCTGGCACTGTTTACACATATGTGTTTTAATAGCCATCAAAGGTGAGGACACCCTCATTAGCTACCTGTGAGCATATTGTACGCTTAGAAGCGTCCCCTCCTTCCCAATTTGTTTTTTTTTTTCTCCACTGTTACTGGTAACACAGTAAACATACAATACTTGTATTTTGCCTTTATATTTAGCTGTTTACCTGGAATTCTTCTTTAAAAAAAGTGTTTAATGTGTGGTTCAGGAAATACAAGTATCAGTTCTGTTTATGACAACACTAGCTGATGTCTACCCAGGATTATTATGGGCACTGGAAATTGGCAAATTCTGGGCCAAGCATCTAAGGGACACCTATATCATGTAATATTATGATGTCATCATTTTATTAAATATTTCTGGCTTCAACTACATACATAGAACACAAATGGGATAAACTACATTAAACCAAAATAGGAATACAAATAGATGGTCTGCCGTGAGGGAATGCCACTGGTCCCAAGGTCATGTACTTATCCTTCTCCACTGGCACATATGTAGGTAGACATCCTGGGGATATCTTCCATTACTGCTGAATCTTTAGTAGCAGTTGTCTATGGTATTTCTTTTATACCATCACTGCTTAAAAATGTCTGACAATAACCTATTAATGTAGTGGCATAAAAGACCATTGACATGTCATCAAAGCGTTGAATGTCATAAATAGTTTTGCATGTGTCTTGCCTTAGATTATAATGGAAAGTGAAATACTTCTGAAAATGCTGCATGTATGATTTTTCTTCCACGCATCGCAGCACTTGAGCAAGCCATACTGCAAAAAACAATGTATTTCCTCATGTTCAAGCAATTTGCCAGCACTGGAAAAAACAGAAAACTGTTTGAAAATGCTGATAGTGTGAATGATGTACCAAAGCAAGACGATCCACAGACTGACTAACCGGGGAGATGCAATTCTACTTTTTTTTTTTCCAGTATGGGACCCAAAAGATATTAATCCATATTATCCTTTAGACCAGAGATAAGCAATAAACGGACGTCCAGCTGTTGCAAAACTACAAGTCCCATCATGCCTCTGCCTCTGGGTGTCATGCTTGTGGCTGTCAGAGTCTTGCTATGCCTCATGGGACTTGTAGTTCTGCAACATCTGGAGGTCCGCTAATTGCATATCCCTGCTTTAGACCCTCAATCTATATTTCATTATTTGTTATCATAATGCACTGTATACAGTATAAGGTTGCAAATGCTCTTAAAGCCTAGTACACACGGGCTGAATGTCAGCCAGCATCAGCATCAATAGAAATCGTCCGACATTCAGCCTGTGTGTATGGGCGGCTTCTGACGAAGGCTTATGACCGAAATCAGCTGAGAGCTCTGACCGGAGTGTTCTGGCGCGCGGGGGGGGGGGGGCGTCCCCCTGTCAGATACACAATAGAACAGCAGGGGAGATTGCTGTACTAACCTCTGATTGTTAGTACAGTACGACCTGAGCTGTCAGCTTTTTTTTCGTTCAACCCGCTCAAGTGGACATCCTATCTGATAGATCTGATAGGCAGCCCAACAGCGAACTGAAGGAGTACACATGGCAGGCCTGGGGGCAGATGCTGCCCAAGGTGACCATTTTTGCCACCCTCTCTCATGGCAAAGATGGCCACCCCAGGCGGCACTAGTGCTGCCTATGTGATTATGTACATGCCGCACACACACATTGTGCCTGAAATTGTTGAAAGTGCAGTTTCTGCATCACTAAATAAGTCTCTGCCCTGCCACTATGCCTCTCACAAAGATAGTCACAGTGGCTGAGCGCTGTGCTCAGTACCTTTAACCTCTTGCTTACTGGGCACTTAAACCCCTCTCCTGCCCAGACCAATTTTTGGCTTTCGGCGCTGTCACATTTTGAATGAGAATTGAGCGGTCGTACGACGTTGTACCCAAACAAAATTTATATCACCTTTTTCCCACAAATAGAGCTTTCTTTTGGTGGTATTTGATCCCCTCTGCGCCATTTCTGATCGCCGCTATAAACAAACAAAGACTGACGATTTTAAACAAAAGAACAATATTTTTTACTTTTTGCTAAAATACAAATCCAAAAAAAATAATAATAAAAAAAATTATTCATCAGGTTTGGCCGATATATATTCTGCTACATATTTTTGGTAAAAAAAAAAATCGCAATCGGCGTTTATTGATTAGTTTGCGCAAAAGTTATCGCATCTACAAACCATGGAAATTGCTTTATGGCATTTTTATTATTTATTTATTTTTTACTAGTAATGTCGGCGATCTGCGATTTTTATCAGGACTGCGATATTGGGGCGGACCTGTCGGACATTTTTGACACTTTTTTGGGACCAATGACATTTATACAGCGATCAGAAATTTAAATGTCCACTGATTAATGTATAAATGTCATTGGCAGGGAAGGGGTTAACACTAAGGGGCAGTGAAGGGGTTAACTGTGTTCCCTGGGTGTGTTCTAACTGTGGGGGGGCGGGGCGGGGCTGGTCGGGACATAACAGATCTAACTGATCCCAGTGACAGGAATCAGTAGATCTGTTATGTCCCCTGTCACAGAACGAAGAACTGCCATGTTTACATTGGCGGTTCCCCGTTCTTCAGCTCTGACAGGGGATCGCGGGTCTCGGGCGGACATCGAGTCCGCCCGACCCACGGGCACGCCCACGCAGCGTGCGGCGACTGCGCGCTCCACCGCCGCCTGTGAGTGGCAAAAGTCTGTAAGGCAAAGGCATAATGAGCTAGTATGCACCATATACTAGCTCATTATGAAATACTCACCTCAGAACGAAGATCCGACAGGGCCGCTCAGTCCCCGCAGAGGGAGCTGACATTTTCCCTCGAGACATCCTTCCAGGTTCATGGCTCCAGTGCTGTGAGTGGCCAGAGACGTGAGACATCACTCCCACACATGCGCTCTAGAGCCCGTCTTTAATGCAAGGTTTCCGGGCCTTCGCCGGGACATCACTGTGCATGCGCCGTGACGTCAGCGGCTGCATACAGGGTGAATATCTCCTAAACCGTACAGGTTTAGGAGGTATTCATTTTACCTACAGGTAAGCTTTATTATAGGTTTACCTGTAGGTAAAAATCACAAATTAGGGGATGCAACCGCTTTAAGCCTGCACTGTTATCAAGCTCTGCGTCAATGGCTGCCGTGCCTCCCAGGTACAGTGGCCGGGCAGGCAGCTCAGTAACACTGAGCCTGTGATTTTATCAAGCCCAACATTACTGAGCTGTACTAAAGATTGAGTGCCCAGGTATGCATCCATGGGGCAGCTGCCTCAGTTGGCCTCATTGATGGCACAGCCCTGCAGGTGGCTGACAATGCTGCTGCTAATTGCAAAGTAATGGCTTTGCATTGTCAGCCTGCAACAAAGAATGCTGCTACTGTGGTAAAGTAGAACTCCAGACTAAAAATGTGGTAAATATGCAGGAGGAGCAAAAAGCCTTTTCCAATCCAAGTGCTTACATCATCTGGTTTTTAGCCCTGATGAAGGGGGAGTGCTGAGCCCCCGAAACTCGTTGGCTGTTACAAAATTAAAATCTTATAAAAGGTCTTTACAAGCTGGTGTGGTGCTCCCATCCATTCAAAACTTTAATAAACTCCTCTGGTTCCAGCAAGACCCCACAGTTGGTGGTAAGCAGCCTCTAGGACCGGAAACCACCCATTGCATCATAATTCATCTGCATAAGGTTCAGTGCTCCTACATCACAAAAGATTGGAGGAGCAAATAGGGCCCATCTCTATATCCTATTCTAACAAGCCAATCATCTCCCAATCCCTCTTCAGTTGCTTCCACCTCTGGGCCCTGCAAGAACCGTTGCATTAATGTGCGCAGACTATTGCTCAAACACACATGCGTATCTGTATATATATATATGCACACATACACACACACACATAAACACATACACACACACATAAACACATACACACACACATACACACATACACACACAGACATACACTTATAAATATAAGCAAACATTTTAAAATGTATTAAATGTGGACGGTGTCAAAAGGGCAGAGGTTGGTGTCAGTAGTGAAGTGCCAGTAGTTTTTTATTTTTATTGTTTTTTTTACAATATTTTTATTCACCATTCTTTTAGGATTCTTGAGGCTTTGGTGAAATATCAGGGGTCTAAACAGCCCCCTGATGTCTCACTTTTGTGACAGAGCAAAGAGTTGAGGACAGAGATTCCCCAGCCCCATTCTCTGTAGCCTTAGCTGCATTGGACAGTGAATAAATGGGAAATGCTCTGTACAGAACGGCTTCCTGTTCATTCACAAACTGACGCCTAGTAAACACAGGTCAATAGGCTTGGTTATGAATTAACACAATGAGTGATCTGTGCCAATCACAAACTGTGCTCATTCATAAAAGGATGCGGACGGGAAATGACATGGACTTGGGCAGCAGGGGGAATCTACCCCACACAGGGGTGATTAGGGTGTGCCCAGGCACACCCCTGCACATGCCTATGAACCAAGGTGTCAGCTTGCTTCAGAAGTCTTTGTTGACACATAGCCCAAAGCACTGATAGTGGCTATTTGAGCAGGGAATGCCTGAGGCAGGACTGTAATATGAACACACATCTGGAACAGGGGCATAATGCATGTCTGAATGTTCCCCTCTTTTCTTTCACCTCCTTCACTTTATCCACTAGTAGAATCCTCCTATAAAGGTAACCTATCTGAATAAAAATACAACAGCTGCCATTGCTGAGCTGTTTTCAAATATGTCAGCTTTTGGGTTGTCATCCCTATTCTTCCTTCATGGTGGGTCACTGGCCTCAAACACATATGCAGGTCAGGAGTCCTGATTTCATTAGCGGTATATTTCAGCTCATTAGCTCACTGGGTATTAAGTCAAGGATCAGGAAGACATATACAGAATTTTCACCTTTTAACCACTTCAGCCCCGGAAGGTTTTACCCCCTTCATGACCAGGCCATTTTTTTGAGATACGGCACTGCGTTACTTTAACTGACAATTGCACGGTTGTGTGATCCTGTACCCAAATAAAATGTATGTCCCTTTTTTTCCACAAATAGAGCTTTCTTTTGGTGGTATTTGATCTCCTCTGTGATTTAATTACATTTTTGTGATATAAACAAAAAAAGAGCAACAATAAAAAAAATCTAAAAAAATCAAATTTTTTCATCAATTTAGGCCAATGTGCATTCTGTTACATGTTTTTGGTAAAAAAAATCCCAATAAATGTATATTAATTGGTTTTCACAAAAGTTATAGGGTCTACGAATGATGGGATATTTTTATGGAATTTTTATTTATTTATTTTGTTTACTAGTAATGGAGGTGATCAGCGATTTTTAGGGGGACTGCGACATTGCGTCCGACAAATCAGACACCTAACTGACACTTTTCTGGGGACCAGTGACACTAATACAGTGATCAGTGCTTAAAATATGCACTGTTACTGTACTAATGACACTGGCAGGGAAGGGGTTAACACCAGAGGCGATCAAAGGGTTAAGTGTGTCCCTATTGGGTGCTTATTAAATGTGTGGGGAATGGTTTGACTTGGGAAAGAAAGAGATCCATGTTCCTGCTTAGCAGAAACAGGGCTGTCATTAACACAGGGCAAAAGGGGCAGCTGCCCTGGGCCCATGAATTGTTGTGGGGTCCAAAGCAGCTGCCCCTTGAGCTTCCCCCTGCTTGCAAATAGTTTATAAGTAGATTTGGGAGGGGCCAAGAAAATGTTTGCCCAGGGTTCAATAAATATTAAAGACGGCCCTGAGCAGAAACACAAGATCTCTCTCATTCCTTCTGACAGAACGGCGATCTGCCTTGTTTACAGGCAGATTGCCATTCTGTCTTTTCTGGGAATGATCGCGGGTGGCCGGCGGACCAGACCTGCTGATTGGCTCCCCCGTCTGGCCAATCAGCACGTTATCGCGGCGCACGCCCTCCTCCTAGAGCTACTGGTACAGGTACGTCATTTCGCACAGCTGGCCGCAGTAAATGTACGGAAGGCGGTCTGTAGCCAGTTAAAGAAGTCAGCGGTAATAATTCCTACACAATAAAAAAAATGTGCGGACGCAAACAACCAGCACATACATACTCTGTGCCTAAAGTAAATGCTGACAGTTATCATTGTGGCACGGTGTTTAGCACGGTAGCCTTGCAGCGCTGAGGTTTGTGTTCAAATCCTACCAGGGCATTTTATTTGTTATGATGTCTGCTTGCATTAACCTTGGGTTCCCACAATCCAGTGGGACTCTGGAAACTGTTGGAGTAGTGATTGTTACGCATAGTTCAATGCACTTTGTAAAGCGCCCCCTAATTTGTAGGAGCTATAGAAAAAAGAGAGGTAAGAAAGAAGTAATCCTATTAATGATGCATAGTAACTATAGGCCTCTTATAAAAGTGTATATACTTAAGTAGAGATATTTTTAAGTTTGGTGGGTAGACAAAAAAGTGCAGAGCCGTTACTCAGTCCATTGTCTGTTAGCGGAGGGTCAGGGGTGCGCGTTGTCAGTATAAGGAAGCAGTGCGAGGTGTATCTCTGCTGTGATGTGCCTGTGTTGTGTGTGTCTTTGTGCGGGGGAGTGGGTCATCTGCCTTTGTGTGTGTGAACTGACAGAAGGGGGGCATATGGATCATTTTCACATTGCCTGAAAGTCTCAGCTGAATAATTCCCTCTGGCTAATTACGCACCGGTCGGTCCTAACACCTGCTTCTCCTTCCTAAATAAATGAAAAAAAGAAAAAAAAATCCCCTACTAAATCTAAAGCTTGCCTGGACACATCCCCCCCCCATCACCAAGCCCTTGAAGATCTGAGCTGGGGCTATTGTTCCCCTGTATGACGGATGGTAATACGCAAGCATGCACGCTACCAGCGCTGTCACAATGAAAATTTACTCCTTCACTGCCAGCTTCTCACACAATTATTACAGCCATTGGGCACACTTGCCTGTAGCGTCTTCTAATCAGATCACTCACTTTCAGCTAAAAACTGGGACAGGTTTAAATGATTTACTTCATAACCGGCACTTTGTAAAACAAAGATGGCAATCGTTATAGGGTTGTCCATGCACAAAGGGTAATTGAGAAAGGTATAAAGCTGACGCTGGTGTGAGGTGGGTGAGAGGTCACCCATACATCAAGTGTTCATGCCTTCATTAGGCCTGAGCTAGGACAATCTTAAACTGACCTGACACTCTAGAGCAAGTAGATCACTGGTTAATAAAGCAATTCATCAGTAAATTACATGTTACGGTTTAATTTAAATGGGAAGAGCAAAATACAAATTATAATCTACAAAAGCCAAAAAAAAAAAAATCCCACTTAATTGGGGCCGCTCTAAAGTGATGAAATGTAGGATATAATCAGTTGTTGCGGGCAACTGCAGATTATGCTCTTATTAAATCAGCTGTCAAGTACAATCAGAGCTCCATTTTAATGTCATCATTTATATGTTTCATAGAGATCAGCCATAGAAAGCCATAGTTGGGGGTTTCAGGAACTGGTGGAGTCCCCACCAAGATGTAGTTGTCCTTCCAGTTTCACACCAGAGGACGTTGAAGACCAAAGAACAAGTTAAAGCAGATATGGGAACAGAGCCAACTGGAAAAGTAGCAATGTTTTCCCTGCTTCAGTTATTCCACAAATATATTCTTTACAATGTTGTTCAGAATGGGCATTAAGATGAAAAGTGCCTCCTACATCTTGGGATAGTTAGCATTGAACACTATTACTGTCTACAGAAATCATTGCACAGGAACATTATGCATTGGATCAGGGCTGGCCCTACCATGGGTCCCAGTGGGTCCATTAGACCCAGGCAGTACTTTGAGAGGGGCAGCAAAGTGAACCATGGCCGCCTCTCCTTCTCTTCTATTTACCCAGCAAATTGACAACCAAGATTTTTTTTTCAGCAGTTTTGTGGCATAGGACAACTGGCCCCCGGGCCGCTCCACCTGCCCCTATACTGCCCTAGCCCACTCCTATACTGCCCTAGCCTGTCTATATACTACTCTAGCCTCTCTATATACTACCCGAGCTTGCCCCTATACTACCCTAGCCTGTCTATATACTACCCTAGCCTGCCCCTTGGAATTGAACATAATGGTATGTCATATAATTTAGCATATGGACAAGGTGCTGTTGCATGTAAATCTGACTTTCTGATAAATTAAATTTTAGTTTTAATTATCATGATATAAAATAATGGATGTGGGGGCCTTTTGGTGGGCGTGATTGTTATTTTTTTTTGGGGGGGGGGGTCATTTCATTCTTGGACCCAGGCAGCACAATGTCTTGGGCCAGCCCTGCATTGGATGATAATAAATACTGTAAATTGTGTTCTCTTACATATTACATTTCCTGATGAGGTCAGCGCTACTACTGCCTGCTAACAAAGCCATCTGTGACCTCTTCAAGTCGTAAGTACTACCAGTATAAAGGTGTGAAGGCCTTGAATTCACCCAGATCTTACAATATGCTGGGTAGGAAGGTCCTGTGCAACAAAGTCCAGGATTCTGAAAGGCAATATAGCGGTTTGTGTTTTGTTCTTTTTTTTTGAGTATGATTCACAAAGTGTACAATCTGCTGTCATTGCGTAAAATACTTTCCTTTCAAAAACCTGAAATATGTTAAATTTCAAAAGCACACGTGTGACTGAAATATTAGGACTATCTCATAAAAACATTTCATTAAAAGTTGTGAAGTATAACCCCTAAGAGCTAGGGTTTATTTAATAGGGCACAAAGCCAGGGGCAAAGTGGATTTACCCTTAAGTACCAATCAAGATTTGTATTTCAATGACCCATTTACAATGAACTGAAATCTGATTGATTGCCTTGCTTTACTGCACTTTGCACGTGATCACTGCTCTTTACAATTCTTTTTTAAATAAACCTCAGTACGCTCTTTACAATCCAATTTCAATAAGCCTCAGTATTTGTAAAGGCAGTTTCATCGCCACACAATAGAAAAGTTCACAATCAGCTGTTCTTGGGTATAGGTCTTTGACATATGGCAGCTACAACCATAGAACTATGCAAAGATTAGGCAGATACAATGACAGTGCATTTCTAGGTATATTTCCTGACTTCTGTTGCTAGTGTATCCCTCAACGAATTCTCCTAGAACTTGCTAATATTGCTTGGTAACCGGTGAATCCTTTTCAATTTGTGTCAATGAGTGTCATTTGTCCACGACTTGCTTTGCTCTGTCCTCTCATGACATCCAGGCAATACCAGTGTCTCCTATAATGCAACCTATGGGAAGTTACTAAATATCTTTTGATTAAATAAAGCTTGTCTCCACCCCATTCCAGCCCTGGTGAAACCAGGCCCATAAGCCATTGGCAGCTGTCATTAGAAACGTATCAAGATACCAACATCGACGGTATACAGTTTCTGGATATGGGTTCTTGTCGACTAACACTTGAAAAGATAACACACCGCTACTTTGACGGAAATGTTTATGACTCCGAATAACTTTAACCTAACATTTCTCGCATGAC
>BLSH010437123.1:147296-161577 GCA_018402905.1 Glandirana rugosa
GATGAGTAATAGATTATGATTGTCATATTTTCAGTCTATTAATCGTCACAAATTTCTGTTGTACGAGGACACATATGAAAATCTGGCGGGAAACACCTTTAGGAAGATTAACACGAAACAAACCAACCATACACTAATTCTTTTTTTTTTTGAGTCAATTTCGTAATCGTAGTCTGTCATTTTGGTTCACACGAAACAAAAGGAGGTGGTAATATTATATGTCATGTTGTGAACAAGACGAAGTAAGTCAAATAACACCGAAATTACTGTAACGTGTCTTTAAGTCAGATGTTTTGTATAATTCTATGTTACAACGTTCGGTGTCAGTGTGTAGGTGTAGGGATGTGTGTTCCATTGGGGGGAGGAGTCAGGTTAATTTTACGTAGGAAGACGGTGGTTGGTCTTTTGTCGAAACGTAGATGGTTAGGGTCAGACCGATTGTAGGGTCGATGTCTCCCGACGTACGGGGGGGAAGTGAGGGGTGGAGATCGTCACTCGCACTCCTAACTAGTCGTCCAGGGACGACTCGACGAACATACATTGTGCCGTCGTAGGAGTGGTACGAGGGACGTGGAATTGTGAGAGGAGAGAAGGGGGTTCCGTTGGAATTTGGAAATAGTTATGACTTAAGACATAAAGAAACGTATTTTCGTCCTCTCACAAAAAAAAAAACAAAAAAAAAAAATGACCCCACACAAAGACCAAAAAACAAAGTAAGTAACTTAGGTCAGAGGTCTCGGGACGTAGTTCTGTCCTGCATCCTCTTCTGTTCCACGTCGTCCGTTCTCTCTTTTCGTCCAGAAATAACTACCACTCCTGGTTCCCCTAGAGTTAACCCGCAGTGTTCTTGCCTGTCCAAATAGGTCGTTCTCTCCCCCCCCTCTCATGCAGCCCTCTGTAGCTGGGATGTTAGCCAGACTGGGATTGGTAGATGCAAAGCTGTTTTCTGGTTGGTGGCAGAAGGATGCATTTTAATTGGACTGAGGAGGGGGGTTACCTTGTGTGTAGGGATGTGGATGTGTGACTGTGGCTTGCAACATTGTATCTTAATATGTTTTGTAGACTGAATTTCTGTGCAATGTCATTAAAGCCACAATAAACTGAATGAAGCAGAACAAGTGTTGTACTGTATATTATAATGGTGGAGGAAAACAAAGCACACTTGGTTTTACTGTCTGATGCTAATGCTTTAACTGAGTTTTTTTTTTTCTTAATCACATACCAACCAAACAAAGCACAATTAGAAGGATTTCCACAAAGGGCGGTCTAAAAGTATACACAGGAGCATGTTGTCTTTAAACACTGCTAATTATCTGACTTTTATACTGTTAGTATTAGATAATGAGTAGTAAAATTACACATGCCAGATATATTAGTAATACAGACTTTTTGTTTTTTTAGGCTTTAATATGTTAATGTCTTTAAACACCGCCTATTATCCATTTGTATGAATGTTAGTAAGGGACCTTAGATTGTAAGCTCCTTGAGGGCAGGGACTGATGTGAACATATAATAAATATGTGCTGCGTAAATCGACAGCGGTATATAAGTACCTGTAATTAATAAATAAATAAATACTGTTTGCAGTAAATAATTAGAATATGATCAAATATATGTGCCAGGTATATTAGTAATCATAGATTTAATTTTCTCTGATATGAAAGGTATACTGTATTTAAAACCAATAACTAAAATCTCATATAAGCTTTAATATCTTATTGTCTTTAACCGCTTTCCGACCGCCCGCCGCAGCGTGACGGTGGCAAGGTGGCTCGTTATCGCGAACCGCCGTCACAGGACGCGATAACTAGCATTGTGAGCGCACTGTGTTCGGGGGGAGCCAGGGAGCGGGTAGGGCGGACTCGATCGCCGCCGGCTACCCGCGATGGCTCCCCCGCACTGAAAGAACGGAGGTCCGTGTATGTAAACACGGATCTCTGTTCTGTTGAAGGGCGATAATCACAGGCTTCCTGTATATGGAAGCCGTGATCATCCCCTTTGCCCAGCCAGGGCAGCCCACACACAGTTAGAACACGCCCAGCGAACACAGTTAACCTTTAGAGCGCCCCCTGCAGGTTAACCCCTTCACTGGCATTTACACAGTAATCAGTGCATTTACACAGTAATCAGTGCATTTTTATAGCACCGATCACTGTATAAATGCCAATGGTCCCAAAAAAGTGTCAAAATGGTCCGAAATGTCCACTGCAATATCGCAGTAGCCGCTAAAAATCGCAGATCCCTGCCATTACTAGTAAAAAAATTAAAAACCCCAGAAAAGAATTCTCACCATCCGTAAACGTGGCAACTTTTGCGCAAACCAATCAATAAACGCTGATTGCGATTTTTTTTACCAAAAATATGAGGAAGAATATAAATCGGCCAAAACCGATGGGAAAAAAAATGTTTTTTTATATTTTTTTTTTTTTGGATTTGTATTTTATCAAAAAGTAATAAATTTGGGTTTTTTTGCAAAATGGTCGCTCTTCTTTTGTTTACAGCAGCGATCAGAAACGACACAGAGGGGATCAAATACCACCAAAAAAAAGCTCTATTTGTGGGAAAAAAAGGACGCAAATTTCGTTTGGGTACAACGTCGCATGGCCGCGCAATTGTCAGTTAAAGCGACGCAGCGCCGAATCGCAAAAAGTGCTCTGGTCCTAAAGCGTGAAATCCTACTGGGGCTGAAGTGGTTAAACATTACTTATTATCCGTCCATATTTTTTTATTTATTTTTAGTAGATAATAAATACAGTATATCTAGAAATATAGGTGTCAGTTATCTTAGTAATCATAGATTTTAATTTATCTGATACATTACCGTAACCAGAATGCTTAAAATATATGTAAAGGCAATTAATAAAATCTCATATAAGCTTTAACATGTTAATGTCTTTAAACACTGCTTATTATTTGAACATTGTAGTCAGCACACTTTAAAAGATATTTAAACCCAATCCTTAAAATATCATATAAGCTGTAACAGGTTAATGTCTTTAAACACTATTTATTATCTGACAATCTCTTTAAATTATTTATAGTAGAAAATAAGCATATCTAAAAAATAGGTGCCAGATATTCATTATTAGCATTTAAGGTTATTCATTCTATGTGACATCACTATAACCATATTTAGGCCTCATACACAAGATCGTTTTTACAGCCGCGTTTTTGAGCTGTTTTTACAGCTTAAAAACACCTCTCCATGTTATTCAATGGCCTCATACACACACTGATGTTTTTGAGCTGTAAGTGGCATTGCCATTCTTAAGCAGGACCAGCGCATTCGGAAGCTGCAGCGCTAGAGCTGTTTTGACACTGACGCCGGCAAAAGCTCAAAAATACGGCTTAATGTTATATACACAGCGTTAAGCCTCATCAGGCATTTCTCTGTCTGGGCCCCCCACCCCAAAGCACCTTGTCCCCATGTTGAGGAGGACAAGGGCCTCTTCTCGGCAACCCTGGCCGTTGGTTGTCGGGGACTGCAGGCGGGGGCTTAGCAGAATCTGGAAGCCCCCTTTAACAAGGGGGCCCCCAAATCCAAGCCCCCCACCTATGTGAATGAGTATGGGGTACATTGTACCCCTACCCATTCACCTAAAAAAAAGTGTCAAAAAACACTATACAGCTTTTTAAAAAAGTGATCTTTTGCGGGGGGCTTCTTTCTTCTGAGGGGTCTTCTATCTTCTGCTCGGTCTTCTGTTGATGCTCTCATCTCTTGCTTTTTTCTTTGAAGTCTTCACAGTAGACTTCTTTACAGAGGAAGAAACGGTACCCTTTTTGGCACTCTCTACCACTGGTGGTGGGGGAGGACCCTCCTTTAAGTCGGACTTGGGAGGGGGAAACTCATGGGGGATAACTGACTCAGGGGGCTCAGACTTGGAAGATTCTGACACCAGAGGAGTGGATACAGTAGGCTGGGGGGGCACAGAGACAGACACAGAAGGAATACTTACAGATACAGGAGGGGTGGCCACAGGAACTGAGGAGGGATCCTGAACAGGACCAGGGGAGCCGGTCACCGCAGAGGAGGATGGTACACCAGGGGCCTCACCCTCCATCCCATCCAGCCTCACCAGGTCCTCTATTACCTCCTTCTCCATATTGTGCCAGGCCTCAGGACATCGGCTGTAGGAGTGACCAAGGCGTTGGCAAAGGTTGCACCTTATCATCTCGGTGCAGTTCTTAACCACATGACCCCGACCCCGACACACTGAACATATCAAGGCTGAACAGGAGGAGCTAAAATGTCCTTTTTCTCCACAGCGGTGACACAGCTTTGGCTGACCAGGGTAAAAAATAGACATCCTATCCCTCCCTATAAAAACTGAAGAGGGCAGGTGACGGACAACATTCCCATCCCTGGCCAACCTGACTGTTACCAACCAACCCCCAGTCCAGATGCTACGCTCATCAAGGATTTTATCTGGCTTTGTCAAAACCTCACCATGATTCCTTAGCCAGACCTCTAAATCTTGAGCAGGAACACTCTCATTAGTGAGTATGATGGTTATCTGTTTTACTGTTGACCTTTGTGATCTTTTGCTCTTTTGCCGCTGTCTTCTCCGCTGCCTTCTCCCTCTTCTCTTCTTCACATTTTGACTCCTCGCTCTCTCTCACTCGAATGCCGGGTCCGTGCTACACAACGGCTTAAATTGGCATGGGGCGGAGCCACCCGCTGATGTCATCCAGAAGCCCCACCCCTTTATGATGTCACAGGCTGGACATTTTTTTTTAGGTGAATGGGTAGGGGTACGATGTACCCCATACTCATTCACATACTGTGGGGGCCGAGATTTGGGGGCTCCCTTGTCAAAGGGGGCTTCCAGATTCCAATAAGCCCCCGCCCACAGACCCCGACAACCAATGGCCAGGGTTGTCAGGAAGAGGACCTTGTCCTCATCAACATGGGGACAAGGTGCTTTGGGGTGGGGGGTGCAGGGCCCCCCTGCCTCAAAGCACCCACCCCCCCATGTTGAGGGCATGTGGCTTGGTATGGTCCAGGAGGGGGGGCGCTCACTCATCCCCACCCCTTTTCCTGGCCTGCCAGACTACGCGCTTGGATAAGGGTCTGGTATGGATCCTGGGGGGAACCCTACGCCATTTTTTCTGCATGGGGGTTCCCCTTAAAATTCATACCAGACTGAAAGGTCTGGTACCTCTTGGTGGGGAACCCTACGCAATTTTTTTTTTACATTTTTTGCTTGGGGGGTTCCCCTTCAAGATCCTCAGCACACAAGTCGCACCGCAAAGCAGATCATCATGATCTGACTTCAGGTGCGACTTCTATTCAAATCAATGGCTCACATAGGGAGCCATTGATTTTGAATAGAGGCAGAGAAACACATTGACGTCAATGCATAAAGCTGATAAAATTTTGTTTTCAACGTGGCTTTTTTCCTGGCGTCGGTACAGACGTTACAGCTCGTTTTTTTAAACACCCATGTGTATGAGGCCTTAAAGTCTATATAAATCTAATGATTAACCATTTCCTGACAGCTGATTGTGTATATACGGTGGTACTTTGAAGTGATAGCATATAGCTACCATAACCCCAGTATTGTTTTTTTCAGCGGGCGGCCTGCTTTCAGATAAAAGTGGTCTCTGCGGCGGATCACTTTTATTGCCCCCCCCGCCACTTTCCCGTCGTCTCCGCCACTTACCGGACCTGCCGGTAGCAACGGAGACAATCTGGTTCGCTCTCCTCTGAGCCTGTGAGCCGAGTGAGCAGAAGATGACATCCACTTGGCTCCATAGCATCGAAGGGCGAAAGTGACGTCACAAGTCACTTCCACCAAAGTTCTTAAAGGAGACATTTTTTTTTCAAATGTAAATATGAGATTCTCTTATGGATGACAAGGCTCTGTCTCTGCCTCCCAAATGATTCAATGTGTTGTCACCATGTCACATGTGTGTCTGAAATTAAAAGCAGCTGCATCAACGTTAAGTGCACAGGCATATGTTTCCAGCCTTGAGCAATGGCATGCAGCTGATGCTGGAGTGCCTGTAGACGGAAAGTGGCAGCAAAGAGGCTGCAAGAGATCAGCAGTGTTGAGTTGAACAAATGATGAAAAAAGCAAAAACAAATTAAAAAAAAAAAATGTCATTTGTTTAAAGGGGTTGTAAACCCTCAAGGTTTGTCACCTTAATGCATTATATGCATTAACCACTTCCAGCCCAAGGACGTATATTGACGTCCTGGACTTTGAGTGGTGATATCTGAATGGCGCCTGCAGCTCAGATATCGTTTTTTTCTGCGTGTGATAAAAGCAGTCTCTGCGGCAGATTTGCTGCAAGATCACTTTTATCAGCGGTGGAAGAGATGCCACCACCCCCTACCGCTGTTTTACGGCATCCCCGCCGATTACCAGACCTGCCGGTAGCGGCTGGAGATGATCGGGTCCATTCCCCCCAGTGTCACTCGGCTCCATAACATTGCAGGGCGGAAGCGACGTCACAAGTCACTTCCGCCCATAGCTCTTAAAGGGGAATTTCTTTTTTTTAACTGTCATTTATTTCCATTTTTTGTTTGCATTCAACTGTAAATATGAGATCTGAGGTCTTTTTGACCCCATATCTCATATTTAAGAGGTCCTTTCATGCTTTTTTCCATTACAAGGAATGTTTACATTTCTTGTAATAGGAATAAAAATGATCCTTTTTTTTTCAAAGAACGGTGTAAAAATAAAAAATAAACAGTAAAATAAATAAAAAAAAACTATTTAAAGCGCCCCGTCCCGCTGAGCTCGCACGCAGAAGCGAACACATACATAAGTCCCACCCGCATATGAAAACAGTGTTCAAACCACACATGTGAGGTATCACCACGATCGTTAGAGTGAGACCAATAATTGTTTCACTAGAACTTCTCTGTAGCTCAAAACTGGTAACCTGTAGGAATTTTTAAACGTCGCCAATGGAGATTTTTAAGTGCAAAATTTGTCGCTATTCCACGAGCGGGCGCAATTTTGAATCATGACATGTTGGGTATCAATTTACTCAGTGTAACATTATCTTTCACAATATGGAAAAAATTGGGTTAACTTTACTGTTGTCTTATTTTTTAACTCAAAAACGTGAATTTTGTCCAAAAAAATTGCGCTTGTACGACCGCTGCGCAAATATGATGCGACAAAAAGTATTGCAACAACCGCCATTTTATTCTCTAGGGTGTTAGAAAAAAATATATAATATTTAAGTAATTTTATAGCAAAAAAAAAATGATTTTAACTTGTAAACACCAAGTCCAAAAAATAGGCCCAGTATGGAAGCGGTTAAGGTGAAAAAACCTCCTGTGATGCAGTTGCCCCCCAGGGCCCCCCCTTTTACTTAGCTGAAGCCATTGGCTCCCGTTGCTGTCAATCAAATCCAGTGACACGGGAGCCAGGGGACGGGGCCGAGTCCTGCTGTCTGTATCAATGGATGCAGCAGCAGGACTTGTGAGCATGCCCGCACAAGTGGTCGGAGGGAGAGTGACTCTCCAACGTGGCACTCGAGAAGAGGATTAGCCAGGAGCCCTGTTGAGGGACCGCAGAAGAGGAGGATCGGGAAAAATGTGGCCATTTCTCAACAAAATAAAGTATGTAAACATGGACATGGGTGAGTTTGCTCTAAATAATAAATATGAATTAAAGTGGTTGTAAAGGCTGAAGGTTTTTTTACCTTAATGCCTTAAGTGGCAGATTGATCTCCCACCTGATAGTGACTGCCTATGTTGCCCAACATTGGCAATATTGTGAGGAAGGGAAACATCTCTTGTTATCTCTCTGGTGAATAACCACCAATATCAATAATCTTTTTACCTGTGTGTAAGGGGCATTTTTCCCACTGACCACAAATGTATCTGGGTTTTCTTCCCAATGACCCCCAGTGTCAGGGTCCTTCTCCTAATGTCTAACAATGTAGGAAGGCATATCAACTACTGACCACCAATGTAAGACAGTCCTTCCTCCATCACCTACCAGTGTAAGAGGCCCATCTCCCATTGGTTTGCAATGTAAAAGAGCACTCACTGACCACCAATGTAAGGGATATTTTTACAACTGACCCCCAGTGTAAGAGAGCCTTATTACCACTGGCCACCAGTGGAGGGAGCCACCTCTCCTAAGGACCTTATCAGGAGCATCTAGTGCGACTGCTCCTCATTCTAGCATTCTGGTTTTGGCTATGGCATTCTCCTTGTCTATCTGTCCACCTGCAAGGTGATTAATGTGGCCAGGCTGTGGGTGGAGACCAGACCTGATTTAAGCCTGCCAAACCTTGAGCCTCATGTTTGTGATAGAGTGTGATAATGTGTGTATTACCTGATCAAGTTCCCTGTCTGTCTGCCCTGCTCTGCTAGATTGGATTTCACTGTGTATGACCTTGGATCGGATAACGACTATTCTCTGAACCCTGCCTGCCTTTTCCCTTGGACTGTCATTAAACCACTCTGCCTGTCTGCCAACCGCAAGTACCTACTTTGTTCAATTCACACATGCCCTGGTGTGGTAGTCAGGCACTATAGCAGTGTGTATAAGTACTGGGGGCAACCAAGTACCAGTAGGTCTGAATGCTTTATGGGAAAGGGAACTGCTATAGGCATAGGTGTGCGCAGCCTGTTGCATATGTGTGTGCACCACAAAGCTCAAACACACATGCCTTTCTCTGCAGCCTCAGCTGTACTGGACAATGAATGAATGGGAGTTGCTCTGTGCTGAGCGGCTTCCTGTTCTTTCACAATCCGAAGCATGGTAAACAGGCACTGCTGAGTCCTTAACAACCAGTGACCAGTGCCCTACTCACTTACATGGCCAAGAATCCATGGCTATGCAAAGCAAAGGAGCTGGGCATAGTTTAAAAAATTGCATGGGGTTTTTTTTTTGAAGCACAGCAGAGCAAATCAAAGCAAAGCAAAGACAACATGTAAACAGGATTATAAGCTTACCATTTTATTTAGTGACAGGGGCTTTGATTGGCATTCAGAACACTTTAAAAAAGCATGTCCGAAGCCACATTTTGTAGCTTTTGTAAGTAAGCCCTAACTGTAATTTTCTTGGGGCACTACACAGACCACCAATATAATAGGCATTTCTACACTGTTTAACAATGCAAGGGGGGACAACACTGATTACCGATGTAAACTGACATTTCTCTAGGGTCCACCAATGTAAACGATACTACAGTTTTTTTGACCATCTGTTCTTTTTTCTAACGACTATTATTATTTGTTTCATTTCATGAACATTACTGGCAAATCATTTTATCATATAGAGCTGATGAACTGCTTACTGATTATCTTATGTACCATGAGCTACAAATATAATACATTTTAGCAGGGGTTCCTCAAGATCTATAAATTATTATAGGGTTCTTGTATGAAGAGAGGATGCATTAAACAATACATGCATCCTACTCCATTGACTGGAGAATGAAAGTGTACATTTACGCCCTGAGCTGACTGGTGTCGGCTTTATATCTCAAGAACTATGTAATCATTTATAACAATCCAACCCGAACAGACGATTTTTCCTCTAAGATTGGTCCGCTGAGGGGGTCTGCAGCCTTTGGGCTGCAGTGTTCATCTGCAGTACCATGCGATTACTAGTTCAATAGTTCAACTGTCAGATACAGTTGGATTATTAAAGATCTATATATACATACACACACACTCTATATTATCAAAAGTATTGGGACACCTGCCTTTACATGCACATGAACTTTAATGGTATCCCTGTCTTAGTCCATAGGGCTTAATAGTTTAATATTGAGTTGGCCCACCCTTTGCAGCTATAAGGGTCCTTTCACACACACGGACAGTTCATCAGTTCATCCGTTTTTCATCCGTTTTTTCATCCGTTTTTTTTTCATCCGTTTTTTCATCAGTGGTCATCAGTTTTTCATCAGTTTTTTTTTACATTCACTACCAATGCAAAAACGGATGAAAAACTGACCGTTCGTCAGTTTACATCCGTTTTTCGTCCGATCCGTTTTTTTGACGGATGAAAAATAGAACTTTCATCCGTTCAAAAAAACGGATGCTGACGGAAGCGGATGAAAACTGATCAAAATAGCTGATCATCAGTTGTCATCCGTTTTTCCATAGAGTTGCATTAATGTCCGTTTTTCATCCGTCAACGGATGGATGAAAAACGGACAAACGGTCCGTATGTGTGAAAGGGGCCTAACAGCTTCAACTCTTCTGGAAAGACTGTCTACAATTTTTAGGAGTGTGTCTATGGAAATGTTTGACCAGGCACTGATGTGGACAAGAAGGCTTGGCTCGTAGTCTCTGCTCTAATTCATCCCCAAGGTGTTCTATCGGGGTGAGGTCAGGGCCCATCCCAAACTCTGTCATCCATGTTTTTATGGACCTTGCTTTGTGCAGTGGTGCACAGTTATGTTGGAACAGGAAGAGGTCATCCCCAAACTGTTTCCACAAAGTTGGGAGCATGAAATTGTCCAAAATGTCTTGGTATGCTGATGCCTAAAAGTGGTTGTAAAGTCAGAAGGTTTTTCTTATCGTAAAGCATTCTATGCATTAAGATAAAAAGCCTTCTGTGTGCAGCTCCTCCCCTCAGCCCCCCTAATACTTACCTAAGCCCCATCTCGATCCAGTGATGTACATGAGTGGAGGAAAAAACAATAGGCGGCACTCCAAACGTAATGCTGGTGCTGTATTTATTAACCATAATCAGCCATACAGGGTACAAAGAAGGTTACCTTCTTTGTACCCTGTATGGCTGATTATGGTTAATAAATACAGCACCAGCATTACGTTTGGAGTGCCGCCTATTGTTTTTTCTTCTGTTCTGAAGCTACGGTAGCGAGCCAAGGTGTGCACCCAAGGACGGATAATCTGGAAGCAGTCTGGAGCAGTGAGATGCACCTGATGTACATGAGTGCCTCGGCCGTCCGGGACTCTCCCTCCTGATTGGCTGAGACACAGCAGCGGTGCCATTGGCTCCTGATGCTGTCAATCAAAGTCCGTTAGCCAATGAGAAGAGGGGGCAGGGCCGAACTGCGACTCTTGTCTGAATGGATACACAGAGCTGTGACTCGGCTTGGGTGCCCCCATAGAAAGCTGCTTGCTGTAAGGGCACTCAACAGGAGGGAGGGGCCAGGAGCGCCGGCCAAGGACCCAAGAAGAGGAGGATCTGGGCTGCTCTGTGCAAAACCACTACACAGGCAGGTAACTTTAAAAGTTCCTTTCACTTGAACTAAGGGGCCAAGCCCAACCCCTAAAAAACAACCCCACACCATAATCCCCCCTCCATCAAATGATTTGGACAAGTGCACAAAGCAAGGTCCATAAAGACATGGATGAGTGAGTTTGGGGTGGAGGAACTTTACTGTCCTGCACAGAGTCCTGACCTCAACACGAGAGAACACCTTGGGGATGAATTACAGCGGAGACTGCGAGCCAGGCCTTCTCGTCCAACATTCCCATAGACTAGGGTTGCCACCTCATCCCTTTAAAACTGAACACATATGAATTACACAGGTTCTGTGGCTGATTAAGGTGGTAATTAAACTCACTTGGTGCCTCATCTGCATTAAATCAGCCACAGAACCTGAGTAATTCATATGTGTCCTGGATTAAAGGGATGATGTGGCAATCCTATTGTCGTCCCGTGTGTACGAGGCTTTAGACTGGGATGCCATTAAAGTTCATGTGCATGTAAAGGCAGGTGTCCCAATACTTTTGACAATATAGTGTATACTTTTTTTTTACAAGTTGAAACTTATGTCTTAATTTTAGAAGTAAATGTCTAATGCAGGGTGCTTAGATGACACAGTGGGGTCGATTTAGCCCCAGGGTCACATTGAGTGCGAGAATGAAATCATGTGAGTTCAGCTGAACTCATTTAATTCCCGCATGTCAGTCCAGATTTCACAGACATCTCGGGTTTGTAAACCGATGCCTATGGAAATCGCACCTGGAAATCGCAAAAAGTAGTACAAGAACTACTTTTTGAAATTGGTGCAGCGCCGCAAGTACGGCGTCGCACCAATTAGGACGGTGCCATTGCCGGCTATTTGACATGTCAAATCGCATGCTAAATCGTGTCAGTGTGAACCAGGGCTTGCTAAAACCAGAATCTGGTGCAGCTGTGCATGGTAGCCGGTAAGAGCCGGTTCACACTGAGGCGATCCGACTTCATGCACGACTTTGCAGGCGACTTCAGCGCGACTTTAGGTAATTTATAGCGCGACTTACAACACGACTTCATGCCAGGCGACTTTGCTGTGGCCAATCAGAGAAGGGAGGGAGGGGGCTGCCCTAAAATAAATTCTATTCTTTTCACTGTGAAGTCGCTTCTTTTTAGATGGGGATCCGACTTGGAGGCGACTTCCATTGATTTCTATGGGCACAAGTCGGATAGAAGTCGCCTCAAAGTAGTACAGGAACCTTTTCAGAAGTCGGAGCGACTTCAGTAGTGTACATTTAGACCGCTTCCATTCACTTCTATGGGATTTCACTTTGCAAGAGACTTGGGGCGACTTGGAGCGGCACAAGTCGCCTCCCAAGTCGCTGTAGTGTGAACCGGCTCTTAGCTTCTAACTTCAGCTTGTTCAATTAAGCTTGGACAACCTGGAAGCTGATTGGTTTCTATGCAGAGCTGCACCAGATTTTGCACCCTCCAGTTTTAGTAAATCTCCCCCATTGTTTGCAGAACATCATCATGAGCCCTGTAACATCTGCTCACTAGTGAACTGTCTCCAAGTGACATACAGAGGCATAGAAACATGGAGAGGAGTGCATCTCTCCACTGATTATTTCAGCTTTTTGTGTGTTCTTAATAGACTTGAATAGCAGGATATCAAATTGCACTCATTAGTGAACAGAACAACTGCACATAATTTGCAGTTCGCAGACTCTAGAGCTCCCCCTGCTGGGTGAACATAGCAAATATGAAATACTTATATGCAGTGCTTTATTTAGGAAGGTAAAAATGATGGGGGACCTTTAGCCTGTTCAGTGTTTTTTTAACACGATTATTAAATTAAGTTGATTGAACTTTTATTTCTGAAATGCATTTATGAAACCCTTTAGAAGCATTTTGAATGCTTACATTTTGAACTTAATCTTATACATGACAGGCCTTTCAGCTGGACATACTGACACCTTAAGTCTACCCTAGGAAGTGGATATAGATAGAAGAATAGGTGCTGTGACCTTGTGTCAGTCACTCACGATGGGGTGCCAAATGCATAGTGACTGTCTGGCACCCATAGGTCACCTAGGGTTGCCACATCATCCCTTTAATCAAGGACACATATCAATTGCACAGGTTCTGTGGCTGATTAAGGTGGTAATTAAACTCACTTGGTGCCTTATTTGCATTAAATTAGCCTCAGAACAACCTGTGTAATTCATATGTGTCCTGGATTAAAGGGATGATGTGGCAACCCTAAGGTCACCACTCCCAGAGGGCATAAGCATCAGAGGGCATCAGGCAAACTACTGAATGAATAATTATAAAAGACAGGCCCAAAGCAAAAAAAAAAAAAAATAGGAGCTGGGCCTCATGATAGGGGGACAGGGTAGAACGGGCACTAAGGGGTTAATGGCAGGGGATCATGAAAAGGTCACCTACCAGGATTGGCTGGTCTTCAGGAGGGTGGGGGGCTGCTGTTTGTGGGGAGATGTGTGAAGACCACACCACAGCAGACCCGTGTTGGAGCCAGAAGAATCCAGAATTCCTGCCCTCCCGCCCTGGATTATGTGGTCGAATAATGGTTTTCATGGTTACTATATGCATAAATGGTTTTGGTGGTTGGGGTCTGTGGAGGCATTACCAATTTGGAACTGTAATGTTTGTCCCCGAGCCGGTGTTGCGCGACGACTCAATAAAACTCCCCTGTCGTTTAAATGTTACAATATGTTCGACATGTGAGTGATGAAATGTAACATCGTTTAACATTAAAGAAGTCACAACAGTGTACTTTTCTATCTTAATTTATAAATGTTTTTACACTCCCCACATGAGGGAGAACACTATATGACATATATTATGACATATATACAACGGCCAAAACCCTCCGTAGGGTATGGTGGAACTCTAAACTATAGTAGCAACTATGAATTGATAGGGGTCGGCGCGTTGTGGCCGAGCCCCTGTTTGTAATGTCAAGGTTTAACCATTACGGAGGTGTCTGGGGTTGGTGGTTTTGGTAAATACGTATATCATTGGTACTTTTGGTAATAAGCTGGTGTATTAGGTCCCGCCCTCCCGTCCTTAAGACCTAAGAAGACCGAGGTTGTGCCCAGACGACACCACACCAGAAGTGTGTAGAG
>BLSH010437123.1:165956-180355 GCA_018402905.1 Glandirana rugosa
GTTAAAAAATAAAATAATAATAATGTAAAAATAATAAAAAAATGAAATTGTAAAAAATAATAATTAAAAAAATAAATAAAAAACTACTGACACTATCCACTACTACTGACGCCAATCTCTGCCCTACTGGCTGACACCATCCATTGTCCCACTGACACCAAATCCCTGCCCTACTGACACATCCACTGCTTTACTGACACCATCCACACATACATGTGTTTGAGCTTTGTGGTGCACACCCTAATGCAATAGGCTGCACACAGCCAGGCACTGATAGAAGTCACACGACTGCTATATACTGCTGATGAGAAAAGGTGTTTAGCAGTTTATATTTACTAAAATAATTGCATTCCCATGTTCTGTGTACTGTGGAAGACCAGATATAGTGAGTGAAGGGTTCTGGGTTTAATAACATTTTAAGTTCCTATAGGTCAGTGGTTCTCAATTCCTGTCCTCGGGACCCACCAACAGGCCAGATTTTAAGTATTACCTTGGGGAGATGTAGACTAGAATACTGCAATCACTGAGCAGCAAATGATATTGCCTGTGATGTATTTCAGTTATTCTGCAAACCTGGCCTGTTAGTGGGTCCCGAGGACAGGAGTTGAGAACCACTGCTGTAGGTGCAACATGAAGTGCAAGGAAATCTCTCCAAAGTCTGGGAAATGCTACCATAATAAATATCTCTATTGTCAAAATTTTGGATTTTTCTATTATTTTCAGTCTTGGCAACAATGGTCACTAGGACAAACAGAGAGCATGAATCTCCCTAATATGGACTCAGACAGCAATAAAAACCTAACAAAAGGTCTAACTCCTCACCACTCTATGCAAAACGTACAAAAAATGCTTCTAGATGCATTTTAAAGTTATAGGTCCAGTCTACCAAAAACAAATTATTCAGCTTAGACGGCATGCTTCCAAAATGTATTTTCTTAGGCATTAAAATGTTTTTACAAATATGTTTTAGCCCCTGTTCACACTGGTGCAATTTGTCATGCGATTTGACAGTTCCTAATCGCATGACTAGTCACACCCCATTGTCGGCAATGGAACCATTCAAATTGCTGCAACTCATTTAGCAGTGACTTTGAAAAAGGTTCCTGCAGTACTTTTTGCAGATTTCATTGCGGTTTGCATAGACTTCTGTTGTATGAATTCACAAGCAGCCATGAAATCGGCAGTGCAAATAGCACCGATGTGCGGCTTTGAAATTACGCTAAACTAGTGCGATTTCAAAGCTGCACCAGTGTGAATAGGGGGCTCAAAGTATTTCTGATGTGTTACCATGTTTTAATATGTGTTTTACAACCTTCAGTTTCAACCACTTAAAGACCGCCCACCGCATAAATACTGCGGCAGGTTGGCTCTATTGCGTAAAACAACGTAACTGTACGTCATTTCATGCAATAGATACTGTGGGCACACGCACTGCATGGAGCGGCAGCCAGTCAGCGGGTCCAGCAGACCCAATGTCCGCCGGTCACCCGCGGTCGCTCCACAGAGAGGCAGAACGGGGATCTGCCTGTGTAAATAAGGCAGATCCCCGTTCTGATAGGGAAGTACACAGAGATCTTCCGTTCCTTGTAAGCAGAAACACTGATCTCTGTGTTCTTCCTGTCAGTCCATCCCCCACACAGTTAGAAAACACTCTCAGGGAAAACACTTAACCCTTTGATCGCCCCTGATGTTAACCCCTTCCCTGCCTGTGTCATTTATACAGTGCATTTTATTAGCACTGATCACTGTATTGGTGTCATTGATCCCCAAAAAGTGTCACTTAGTGTCAGATTTGTCCGCTGCAATATTGCAGCCCTGCTAAAAATCACTAATCGCCGCCATTATCAGTAAAAGCAATAAAAAAAAATTAAAAGTCCATAATTCTATCCCATAGTTTGTAGGCGCTATAACTTTTGAGCAAACCAATCAGTATACGCTTATTGGGATTTTTTTTACCCAAAATATGCAGAAGAATACATATTGGCCTAAATTGATAAAGAAATTCGATTTTTAACTTTTTTTTTTTGAATTTGTATTATAGCTGAAAGTAAAAAATATATTTTTTTTTTTCAAAATTGTCGCTCTTTTTTTGTTTATCTCAAAAAATAAAAAGGTTGATTAAATACCACCAAAAGAAAGCTCTATCTATGGGAAAAAAGGACATCAATTTTTATTTGGGTACAGTGTAGCACGACCACGCAATTGTCAGTTAGACCCCTTTTCACACTGGGGCGGTTTTCAGGAACTTTAGCGCTAGAAATAGCCTCTGCAAAGCGTCTGAAAACCGCCTCCCATTCATTCCAGTGAGGCTTTTCACACTGGAGCGGTGCGCTTGGCGGACATTCCGAAAAGTCCTGCTAGCAGCATCTTTGGGGTGGGTTGAGAGCACTGTAAAAGCGCTCCGCTAGCAGCCGAAATGCGGTGCAAAAGCACCGCTTAAACATCGATAAAGCCCCGCTAAAACAAGCAGCACTTTAGCGTGAACGGACCTGCGGTTCAGTGTGAAAGGGGTCTTAAAGAGGTTGTAAACCTTAAAAAGCAAAAATAAACAGTCGCGCTAATCCCAATGTGAACAATGCAAATGAATAGGTTTAAAGCCAATCTAAAAAAGCAAATAGATGTGAAAAATTAAAGTCCGTATATAAAGTCCTCAGTGATGTCCAAATGTAAAAAAGCCACCAAAATGATATGTGCAAAATGAGACAATAGTGAAGTGACATTGAATCATCCACTGTATTAATAGTAAAGTTCTTCTTCTGAAGGAGGTCACGGCACACCGGTTCCTCGTATCAGGCCACCGCCAAAGAACATGCACACCAGATGGAATAAGCGAATGGGGTACTCTTACCAGAGCCCAGTGACTCACTATCGCTAGTGAGTCGACAGGGCGGACAGCCGTAACCCGCTGTAGGGTATCATGGGTGTCTTCACTTATCTCTTCACACTTTACTCCATGCTTGACTCGGATGAGGTGTCCGGGCAGGGTATCAGTGCTACGTTCAGGTCGCCACCCAGGATAACGTTGATTGTGCCGAACTGCTGGAGTCGGGATGTCACCAAGGAGAGGAAGTTGTATTGGTCCTCTCTGCACACCACTCCCAAACCTTAAAAAGAAAATTAAAAAAAACCCTGCAAGAGAAAGGAATAATGAGCTAGTATGCATCACATACCAGCTCATTATGAAATACTTACCTTAGAACGATGCCCTGAATCTGAGTCGGCACTCCGAGTACAGGGCCGACATCTTCCACCGGAGTTACTTCCAGGTTCGCGGCTCCAGTATTGTGTTTGGCCAAAGCCACGATGATGTAACTCCTGCACATGCGTGCGGGAGCCACCAGTCACTGCACGGCCCTGAAGAAACGGCACCAAAAGGGCTGTTTCTTCAGTGTGCATCAGTGCAAGCGTCTACAGTGAATATCTCCTAAACTGTGCAGGTTTAGGAGTTATTCACGGTACCTACAGGTAAGCCTTATTATAACCTTACCTGTAGTAAAAGTTGTTGTAAAGGGTTTGCGACCATTTTAAAGTAACGCAGTGCCGTATCGCAAAAAATGGCCTCGTCATTAAGGGGGTAAAACCTTCCGGGGTTAAAGTGGTTAAATTATCTTTATTTAAATATTTTTCTGTTCTGTTACATTCCAAGTAAGGACAAGCTTCGAATTTGGGTCTACCATGAGTTCAAGCAAAACTCTAGCTGTTCATGTAGAAGATTTGCAAGGGCCTGTTGTGGGGGTCCAAATACACTAGCCCCTTCTCTACCAATGCCAGGATTCCCAAGAACCTTTCTTCATTGTGCGTTGCAGCTGATATGGAGTAGTTAGAAAAAGCTCACAGCAAGCAGGGAAAGTTAGGTGTTCATGTTGTTGCCCGGTGCTCATTGCTAAAAACAACAATGTGCTCTACAGTTGTCTAGAAGCTGGTGGTGATAGCTGAGAAATCGTATCTCTATGTGTACAGGCAATCACAGACATGCTCACAGAGATAATTTTGCAGTGTTACAGAAAATTAGTGAGCGTCGCTAGTTAAATCAGTACCTCACTGGTTGCCCTGACCCTGCAAGTCCTCCGCCACCTCTAACACCCTGGGTTCTGACATTTTCCCTTTTTATAATGATAGCAATGAAAATGAAAAATTGTATCAAATACTTACCGTAATTTTCCTTTCCTGACGCCAATACATGGCAGCATACATATGATATAGCTCTGCCCCTATATCCACCCAATGGACCTGTTTAGCCCTATAAAAGTCTCACTGAGAGCTACCTCCCCATTCTCTGTATAAAGCACAAAGATCAGAGGGAGGATGCGTATGCTGCCATGTATTGGCGTCGGGAAAGGAAAATCATGGTAAGTATTTGATACAATTTTCCATTTTCCTGACGCCAACATGGCAGCATACATATGATAAATAATGAGCTTTTGAGAGGGAGGGATTAATTTGCCAATTTAGTCTTCACTTTACAATAGACATCGAACCTTGGATAGCTTTCCTCCCAAACTCTACTATAGTAAGAGCTGCTGGATCCACCCTGTTGTGTTTCAGGAATGTATGATGTGATGATTGACCAGCTAGCTGCTTTGCAAACTATCTCCAAAGACACTCCTGCCCGAGCTGCCCAAGAAAAAGTATCGCCCTGGTTGAGTAAGCTCTAACCACCTCCAGCAGATCCTTCCCGGCTGCTCTATATGCCTAGAGATGGTTCTGGCTGAGGTCTCTTTCCCTTTAAATTTTCTGGTAGATATAATAAAAAGTCTGTCAGCATGTCTAAATACAGAAGTAGCCTAGGGATAGGCTTGGGGAACTTGGCAACCCGAGCAGACCAGCGCCTGATTCTGTTAGGAAGGCTGGAAGTACCCATTTGCTGGAAAAGATAAAATATTAAAGTCCCTTTGATGTCAAAGGGATCCAATGGTCTCAGCACAACCCTGTCTGAGAAGAACGTGGTATGAGGTTCAGCTGCCCCCAATGCTTGGAGTTCCGATATCCTTCCCCCTGATGTTATGGCTAATAGGAAAGCCGTTTTTAAGGTGATATCTTCCTTTGGAGTACAAGGAGTGCTTGCTAGAAAATTGAGGACTACTGCCAGGTCCCATTGAGGGAACCTATTTCTCAGTACCACTCTAATGAAGCGCTGTACCAGCAGGCTTGCTGCCCATTTCTTTGGGTAAAGATGGCTGAAATTGCACTTTAAAGCAGAGGTCCGCCTGGAAAAAAAAAAAAATTAAAAGCCAGCAGCTACACATACAGTAGCTGCTGACTTTTAATAATAGTACATTTACCTGTCCTGGAGACCAGCGATGTCGGCACCCGCCGTCTATCTTCGGATCGGGGGTCGGGTGCAGCCGCATCCATTGCGGGTAAGGGAATCCGGACGTGTAGCATTACAGTAATTGGATAGAGTTACCGCGCTACCTATTCAAACAGTATGTAAATTAGCTGGCAGCACGACAACGGGACCACGTTGGAAAAGATCAGGGGAAATGAAAGTGCAGCGCTATGTGTTAAACGAATGATGACCTTTCAAGTACTACAAAAATTCTAAATAAATACAAAGATACAAAATCATGAAAACATATAGACATCCGTGTATGTATAAAGGTAAATAAAGCCTGAAGTCTATTATACAGTGCACAAGAAGTACATTGCGAGTAGTCCAAAAGTAAATCCAAGCTGTGTTCAAGAAAAGATCCGCAGGGATCAAATCATCAATTTAAGTGAATTAATTGTGAAACAGGATGAGGTGAAATCCACACTGGTGGGGTGAATGTGCTTACCGGAAGCTGGTAAGACACCAGCGTATAATGTGAAATGGTGGTGTAGTTATAGGTGGAACTCCTGGTGTATCCGGCAAGAGGCAAATCCCATCTGTATCCTCCTTAGTGGTACAGCACCGCCTCCTTATGGTCGTATGGTGTCCCTCAGAGGGATGGTATAATAGGCAGAGCACAGAGAATACTCCATAGCGTAATCCAGTTTGACACAATATTTATTAAAAGTGTGGTATAAAAACACTTACATTTAGTGCAGGTAAAATGAGCTCATCAAATATAGATGCTAAGGGAGTGATCCGGGGGGACAAGACCCAATGCTTTCGTTTAATATAAACGTCTTCTGGGGTGTCCCCCCCCCCACATACACTGCCAGTATATATAAGAAAACTAAAGTGGAGCATCTCCCACCACCCCAAAGGGCGGGAGGTCGGATCACATGATCAAAAATAGTGCCGCCGGTTCCGGAATGCGGCCAGTGTGTAGTTTAGATAATTCCAGATTCATAAATATGGGGCCTTTATATAGAGCACGTTTAGCCTGTGTTTAAGCAGGCTATGGCAGCTCTTTATGTTGTGAAGTGTCACCGCCGCAGGCCGCGGGCATTGAATACCGCGCCGGGCAAGCACGATCCCGGAAACGATGTACCAGCTGCGACAGGAAATGAAGCGGCTGGTAAACAGAGGAGTAGGACCGGAACGGCATGTCATGCGATCCAGAATGGCTCCAATTAGGAAGTGACGTACCAGCTGCGACAGGAAATGACGCGGCTGGTAAACAAGTCAGGACATTAAGGCCGGAAACACCTCCCGTATGGGAAGGAGACATAGGAAGTTATATGTAGCATTACAGCTTCACGCCGGGCACCTTACTGCGCATGCGCGAGGCTCCGCTGTGCTCTGCTATTGGCCAGGCAGCCAGTAGCAGAGTGAGGAGGGAGGAGGGAGCTGGGCTGCTGACATCAGCGGCCGCAGCTGCTGACCTGAGCTCCCGGATGTGTGGAAAAGTACACCTCCAAATGTGACACCTGAGGGGGGGAGGAATCCAACCAGTGGAAGTTCCACTTTTGGTGGAACTCTGCTTTAAGTGAACTTATGCTGAGCCCCAAATCCAATCCGATATGCAGGGAAGACAGGACTTGAGACACATTTGGGTCACTAGGGTCAAACTGACATCTGGCTGCAAAGTTCGTGAACCTATTCCATATTCTGGAGTAGATAGAATTGGTTGACCCCTTTCTGGAATTCTGTAAAGTTCTAATGATCTCTGAAAAACATCCTAATTCTTGTAGCCCCCTGCCTTTCAATCTCCAGGTCACTAAGGCAAGTTGAGATGGTTAAGGCTGTAGAATATTTCCTTACAACAGGAGGTGAGGAGTCACCGGCAGAGTGATTGGTGGCCACATGCTGAGATCCAATGCCAGAAAGAACCATGACCTGCGAGGCAGTAAGGTAATATGACCGTCAGATTCTCTGCCAAGCTCCTCAGGAACAAGGAAATTGGAGGGAAGGCCTAGGCCAGTTGCGCAACCCAAGTATGGGTCAAGGTGTTCGTCCCCTTCACTAACGGCTGAGGATAGCGTGAGAGGAACTGGCTCACCTTGAAGTTGGTTGATGATGCAAAGAGATCCAGTTGTGGACGCCCCCACTCGTGGGTGATCTGTTTAAACACTTTGGGCTGCAGGCGCCATTTGTTGGGGTCCTTGAAATGTCTGGAGAGACGATCCGCTTCTAAATTCTGACAGCCTGGAAGATATATGGCCTTCAAATCTGGAAGATGTTGTGCCAATGTCACGAATGGTTCCGCCCTCTCTCAAGAGGGATTGGCTGTGCGTCCTGCCTTGTCGCTGTATGTAGGACCCTGCTGCCATGTTGTCTAGATGGAGCAGGACTGGGCGACTCTATATGTAAGGCAGCAAGGTGGCTAATGCCCTAAAAACTGCTTGAAGTTTCAGAAAGTTGAAGACTAGGCCTTGAGTGGGAAATTCCCATCTGCCCTAGATGTTGTGTTGTTCGCAGGTGGCGCCTCACCCTGCTACACTGGTATCTATGGTAACAATGATCCATGGCTGCGGCCTTAATGGACGATACTGTATTAGTGTTACTTGTCTAGTCCACAGCCAGAGACTCTGGCATATCTGGCTGGTGCTCTCGATGGGCTGGGATAGACTAATCTTCTTCCACTGGCTCCGGATGCCCTGTTGGAAATTTCTGAGTCTCCAGTGAACCCAGGGGATCATCAGGATATATGAAGCCATCATCCCGAGAAGACTCATGCACTGGGATGCTGACATCACTGATGCAGCCACTGCCTGTCTGGATTTTTTTTTTTTGAAGGTTGATTATCCAGCCCAATGTCCACAAGGTGGACAACAGGAGCTCCCTCTGTCTCCGCAAAAAGGTCTTGATCCTGGGCCAGGAGGATGATGTCATCCAGGACTCTGAGCCCTTTCTCCCCCAGTGGGGCCAAGGCTGCAATCAGAACCTTGGTAGAGGTTCAAGGAGAAGTGGATAGGCCGAAGGGGAAGCAGACAAATTGGTAAATATTGTCCTCCAAGGCGAACCTGAGGAACTTTTGGTATGACTGAAGAATCGGGACATGCAGGTAGGCTTCTTCTCAGTCCACCAAAATCATTCAGCCTCTTGGTTGAATTATCTGGAATGTGGTATGGAGAGACTCCATCTTGCATCTTTCTACCCGGATAAATTGGTTCAGATTCTTGAGGTCGATCACTGGTCTGAAGCCCCCCCCCCTTTTTTTTCCACCAGGAAGAGTGGCGAGTAAAAGCCTGTAAACCCTTGACAGGCTGAGACTGATATGATTGCAGCATAAACCCTTGAAGCAACACGATGTTGTTGTACTCCTGAAGAGCGGCTAACTTCAGGTGTGACTGGGTTGTCTTGGTGGGGGTGAAGGAGTATTCTAGAGGCTGTCATTTGAACAGCCAATAATGGCCTTGCGGCACTGTAGACTGAACCCAGTGGGCTTGCCAGACCTGGGCAAATTTGAGCAGCCTGGCTCCGCCCAACTCCCCCTGGGAGGGTCTGGCATCGAAAGAGCTTCTGGGTACCTGAGGGAACCGCAGGGGTCCTAGCCCGCTACAATCTAAGGAAGGTTGATTGAGTACTCCTTCAACCCCTTCTGGATTCCTTCGCTGGGCGAAAACCTCTGAAATTCTGGTACCTGCTTGGCGCCCCTCTGGTGGCGCCTGGATCTCCAATCTTGGGGAAGAAGGCTTGATTTTCCTCCTGTAACCTTGGAGCTGAGAGTCTCCAGCTTTTGGCCGAACAGCGCCTTCCCATCAATAGGCAGCTTGCAGCAGTTCTGCTTGGAGGATGGGTCGGCCGCCCAAGGCGTGAGCCACAAAGCTCGTTTTGGCTGTGACTGAGCTAAGCATAGCTCTGGAAGACCATCGAATGATGTATATAGCTGCCCCTCTCACAAAGTCCGCTGATAGTTTTATCTCTTCAAGTGCCTTGATGATTTGATCCTTAGGCAGCTGGTTTTAAATCGCATATTCCAGGTTATGCATCTACACTCGCATAGTGATTGTTATGAATGTCCAAGCTATGGCTGGCTTACAAGCACGTCCTGCTGCGAGGTAGGACTTTCTGAAGTCTGCGCCGATGCGTCTATCTAAGACATCACAAAAAGAGGAAGAGTCTTCCATTGGCAGTGTCACATTTGGTCACATTTGGTGTCACACTTGGTCAGTCTAGTAACTGCCACATCCACCATCGGTGGGTTATATAAAGGTGCCGCCTCCTCCGTAAGTGGATACATTTTCTGCAACCACTTTGTTGATGACAATTTTCTTTCACTTTTTCCCCATTTATTTATTTTTCGCCTTCATGAATGGTGGCACCATTGCAAACTCCAAGCCTGAACCTTCAGGATCCTCTGCCGAGGAGGGGGCGGAATCTTCTCCCTGGAAGGTTGGTTGTAATACTGGGTCTGGGGAATCAGCCCGCCTAATCTGCTGGGCTGGCGTCACCCCTCAAGTGCCTGGTACATCTCTAGTTAGAGGGGGTTTAATGGCTGGGTTCAGCCCAGGTGCAGGGGTCACACCATGTTGCTCCGCTTCCGTTCTTCCGTTGTCTGAGATGACCAGAAGATTCCAGCAGGGAGTTTGACCTCTGCTGACTCTCATACTCCTGGTCTACTGGCCAGCTGCCTGAAGCAGTTGCTACAAATTAGCTTTTCTGGCCTGGGATCATCTCCACATGACCAACACTTGCCTTTTGGGCACTGAGCCCTTGGAGGAGAAGCTATGTGCTTTCTCTTAAGCGTGTATTTGCACCCTTTGTACTGGGGTCTGCCAGGACTTGGAGGAGTCACTCTCTGAACTGGAAAATTTCTGATGGTCCAGAGGGTCTCCGGACCTCCTAGAGCGGGAGTGTAAGCGGCCAGAGCTAAAATAGACAGGAAGGCACGTTCATCAGGGCATAATGCACTCTTTTCTCCCGTGTCTTCTTACTTACCCAAAGTTGGCCCTTACCTACAGTGCGGTGGTCTTGATTATATGGTGTTAGGCTCATGCAGGTGGAAGAACCGAAAGGTGCAAGGGGGACTGCATGGTAACAGAAAGGAAAACAAGAAATAAAGAGAACAGGAGGAACTAAAGAAAGCAAAAATTAAGAATGTGCATCTATAACTATATATGCCCATCTATATACACATATACAAAACAATCTTTCCTTTTTTTAAACCAGAAGGGGAGCCCCCACCCCCAACCTGACCTAACCTACCTGAAGCCTGCCTGATCCCGTTTACTGCTGCTGGTCCGGATGCCTAGATTAAGTGGCATCCATTACTGTGTGTATTTGCCTGCACTTTGAATAGGGTGCCTTGCGCTCCACCCCACCCCTCCTACTATCCAGGAGGTCTGTGTCATCAGAGGGAAGCCTTTTCCGTCATCCAAAATAGCCACCACTGTTTCGTGGCGCATCATGCATGCACCGGCGTCTCTAGTCCCCAAAAATATGGCCGCCGGAGACCTCCACACATGCACAGAAAAGCGGGATCACTCGAGGTAACCGCAGCCAGCTGAAAAGGCAAGGAGAGCCGCGCGGAACCCTTGAGGGGAGAAAAAGCAAATGAGGGTCCCTGCGTGAATGCAAACCTCCCCCCCAAAGCCCATACCTAAAATAATAAAATAATAAATAAAAAAAAATCACCACTGGAGACATGACAGTCTTTGAAGATGAAAAAGAAAAGTTAGACCTGAAAGGGATTTCCATAGAAGGGATACAGACACCATGCAGTCCCAGCTGCTAGATCCGGACCCCACAGCAGGCATGCCACAAAAGGATTGCCGTCTCTGATTAGAGAACACTTCGGCCCCAAAAGACCACCGGAAGGGGCTCCCACCTTGTTGGTGCATTTAGCAGCCTAAGATGTGGGACTGCGTACTGGGAGAGGCTGAACCCCGACAGACTCAGACACAGTTGGCAGGTAAGAGCTTAACCACTTCAGCCCCTGAAGGATTTCCCAGGTTAGGACCAGAGCACTTTTTGCGATTCGGCACTGCGTCGCTTTAACTGACAATTGCGCGGTCGTGCAACGTTGTACCCAAACTAAATTTATGTCCTTTTTTCCCACAAATAGAGCTTTCTTTTGGTGGTATTTGATCCCCTCTGCATCATTTCTGATCACCGCTATAAACAAAAGAAGAGCGACAATTTTGCAAAAAAAACAAATTTCTTACTTTTTGCTAAAATCCAAATCCAAAAAAAAATTTAAAAAAACATTTTTTTTTCATCGGTTTTGGCTGATTTATATTCTTCCTCATATTTTTTGGTAAAAAAAAATTGCAAACGGCGTTTATTGATTGGTTTGCGCAAAAGTGGCCGCGTTTACGGATGATGAGAATTAATTTCTGGGGTTTTTATTTTTTTTACTAGTAATGGCGGTGATCTGCAATTTTTAGCGGTACTGCGATATTGCAGCGGACATGTCGGACATTTTTGACACTTTTTTGGGACCAATGACATTTATACAGCGATCAGAAATTTAAATGTCCACTGATTACTATATAAATGTCGTTGGCAGTGAAGGGGTTAACCTGCAGGGGGAGATCTAGGGGTTAACTATGTTCCCTGGGTATGTTCTAACTGTGGGGGGACTGGGCTACCATGGGCATGAGAGATCTAACTGATCCCAATGACAGGGATCAGTAGATCTCCCATGCCCCCACTAACAGAGCGGGGAACCGACGTGTTTACATCGGCGGTTCCCCGTTCTTTGCCTGTGGCCGCTCATCACGGCTCGCCGGTGGACATCGGGTCTGCCTGAGCCGCGGGCACACTCCTCAGGAGTGCGACGGGCGCCTCCTAGCGGCCACTCACAGATCGCCGCTTTTTTTATGGCGATTCGCGCCCAGCGTCCACACTGCCACTGTAAATAGACGGTAGGCCGTGTGGAACCGGTTGATACAAGAACTACTTTTTGAAATTGGTGCAGCGCCGCAAGGGCGGCGTCGCACCGATTAGGACAGTGCCGTTGCCGGCTATTGCTGCTGATTTCATGTCAGTGTGAACCAGGGCTAAATGATGGCCCACTAGCCTTTTTTTTTCACATAAACCTCGTTTTAATCAATGGATGTAAACATGTATACATTGCTCACAACTGTCCCTGATTTTGAGGGACCGTCCCTGATTTGGAGCAATGTCCCTCTGTCCCTCTTTCCTCCTCATTTGTCCCTCATTTTGGTCTGATCTTTATAGTTGTATATAAAATGCACTATCTATCAAGAATTGTTTGCCAGTGCTAAACCTTTCATCTGATTCCTAAATTGTTGCATTTGTAAATTCCAAATGCCAACGTAAAGAAATAGTAGTGATAAAAAAAAAGCACTTGTGAGTTTAACCAATCTAGTTTTTTTTTTGTACAATTCTCCTTTAAGGGGGCGTGGCGGGAGGTGTGTCCTATGCCTGCATACTTTTGCTGATAGGTGTCCCTCATTTCCATCTCAAAAATTTGGGAGGTATGTGTATAACTGATCCACTTGCTGAATGCTGCTAAAGCATGCATTCCTGTTTTATGGAAACGAGTCTCCCCACCCAATCTGGAACACTGGTTCTCAAGGATCGCTGAGGCCATGCATATGGATAACCTCATGGTATTGCTTTACCACCGTGAGGATAAGTTCTGAAAAGCCTGGTATTACTGTTGGGACCTTCAGTACACTCCTACATTATAAATTTCTCACCCATAATAGATCACCTTAGCAATATGAGTCTCTTCTAACTTCAACACGGTATGCTTGGTTCCTGTTTGTTCCACAGCAGCATTTTCAGTTGCTGTTTGCCTGCTGATCTACTGTAAGGGCTCATGCACACTGTAGCTGATAAATGACCGTTTTTGGTCGTTTGGGTGTTTTTTTTAACAGCTCAAAACAGCCCCTTTATGTTTTCTTATGTGTCCATGCACACATAGGACGTTAATTGTAGTTTAACAGCAGTGGGGTTTTTGGGCTGTTTTCTGAACGCTCTGAGTTGGTGTTCGAAAATTGTTCTCCTGACCACAAAAAACCGCTAAACGCCGATAAACGCCAATTAACACTCATAAACGCCGGTAAACTGCGTTTTTTGTAGTTAATGGAAGCTAATGAAGTAAAAAATAAAACGCTCAAAAACGCAGACGCCGATAAACACTGGTTAGAGAATGTTTTCTAAGCGGTGTCTCCTGCCCGACGCCCAGAGAGCCCAGATATCGTCTAGTGTGCATGGAGCATTATGTTTTCATTTTTTTTTCTTTTAGTTCGGGTTTATAAAACAGGTGTGGGCCTTATTGTTTAATAAAAATGTTTGAAAATTGTGCATGTACTCACTAGAATATTTTAGGTTCACACATATGCGATCTCTCCCGCAGACAGTTCACATTGCCCTCTGTGAACCGCTGCTGGTGTCAATACAATGTTAATGACACCCCCAGTTCGGTTCACAGATCGCAGTGCGAACTGTGGATTTTGACAGGAATCGGATAGCATGGGTGAGAACACTCATGTGATCCGATTCCAGTGCGGGAAAAAAAAAGGTCCCTGCACCTTTTTTTCTGTGAATCCAACGCCAGTTCAGCCATACAATTGTATGGCTAAACTCGCATCGCACAGACATCGCATGTGATCGGCACCTACTGTGCGGCTGCGAAACACATGCGATGTCTGTGATCGCACTTATGTGAACCTGGTCTTATTGTCAGTAGTGTTGAGCGAACCCGGACTGTAACGTTCGGGTCCGTACCGAACTTTCGGGTGTCCGTGGCACGGACCCGGACCCGGACATTTCAAAAATCGTTCGGGTTAAGCCATGCCTGGGCTTGCAATGTCAGGCCCAAGCGAGTTGTGATGACTGTTATTCTGGTCCAAGTGTATTCACGCTAGTGTCTGTAGCGTACACAAAGCGTCGGCGTGTCATCCACGGCTAGTGTACGCTACAGACACGCTACGCTCAAATCGGTATGTTAACATACCGACTTGACCGCAACCTAAGTGTCTTTTTTTCCACGTCCCTGGAAAAAAAAAGGGCGTGACCTTAGCCTAGTGTACTCACAAGAGTGGGTACGATAGGCTAAGGACAGTTTTAGGTGTCAAGCGTGACGCTAGACACTTGGCTTGACCCCCACAGT
>BLSH010437123.1:185309-208227 GCA_018402905.1 Glandirana rugosa
GTATAGGCTGGGGGATGGGGAGGATAGTGATCGGTAGAGGGGAGAGTTTCGTGGGATCGTGTATAGATTGGGGGAACGTAATAGGGAGAGGGGAGAGTATCGTGGGGGGTCGTGTATAGGCTAGGGGGGGGGGTGCTATGAGAGGGGAGAGGGATAATGCAAGGGGGTTAGATATGTGCTAGGGTGCTTTGAGAGGGGAGATGGCTAGTGATAGGAGGGGTAGGGGGTCGGATATGTGCTGGAGGAGGGGTGCTTTGAGAGGGGAGAGGACTAGTGTAAGGGGGATGGATATGTGCTGGGGGGGGTGCTTTAAGAGGGGAGAGGGCTAGTGCTAGGAGGGGTTGTCAGATTTGGGATCCAACCCATACGTCTAGCATAAGTCCTCTGCCCTGCCAAAGCGCCCCCACCAGCACATATTCTTTTAACCCCCCAATCACTGCACATATTTTTTAAGTTGTTCTCTTTCCCATCATTCTCCCCCCTCCCTTGTTCATCTACAGAGTATAATAAAAACTTTTTTACAGACCTTGATCAGTGAGACCCTGCTCCCCCCTCCTCCTCCTGTGTGGGTAAACAGAAGGGAGAAGGAGGAGGAAGAAGGAGCTTTGATTCACTGTGCTGAAACAGGCTGCCGTCATGGAGGGGAGACACACATCAGATGGCATAGCAGACTTGTCACTCTCGATGCAGTCCAATCTGAATAATGTATCCGGGTCTCAGGAAGATGGAAACCCGAACACATCATTCAAAACCTGGACTGTCTTGGAGAAAATGTTGATTAAGAGAGTGAAGTTCCGCTTTAAACACATCCATGATACAATATTTTGTATGTTTTTTTTTCTGTGAATAAATGATACTGTAATGTTGATTTCTACATTTTTTCTCTTGGTTGTCAGGTTCAAATTGGGGCTTTGGCACAAATACTTGGGAATCTTGGGAATTTACGCACTGCAATATTTTGGGTGTTTTTCCAGAAATAAAATATTTTGTATTGTTAATTGCTACACTTTAAAATTAAAAGAAGGGCTTGAGCACAAAAATAAATTATACTGTTATACTGATTTCTAGATTTAAAAGATTGTAAAGCTTTACGTCATTTTTATTTTTCATTAAACATTATACTTACCTGCTCTGTGCAATGGTTTTGCACAGTGTAGCCCGATACTCCTGTTTTGGGGTCCCCTGCTGAGTGCCGCTATAGGAAGCCACTTCCTATGACGGCACTTGTGCATGTTGGACCCTGAGCCTCGCTGTCTGCTATTGACACAGATAGTGAGACTCGGCTCCACCCACAGCCTGACAACAGCAGGAGCATGTGATCAGCACAGGGCCAGTCAGCACTGTCCAAACAGAGGGTCAGAGGTCATGCAGCCTCACAGGACAGTCAGAAGAGAATGAAAACTCCTCCTACAAGCTTTAACCAGTGCTCGGCTGGACACTGATAGACGTCACAAGACTGCTATATACTGCTGATGAGAAAAGGTATTTAGAAGTTTATATTTACTAAAATAACTGCATTTCCATGTTCTGTGGGAGACCAGATATAGTGAATGCAGGGTCCTGGGTTTAGTAACACTTTAAAGGATAAGTTCACCTTTCTGAACATGTTACACTCATATTTAAGGTGTAACATATTCAGCATCAGAACCCTCTCCCATGGGCCTCCGCATGGGGGGGCAAGCGCCCCTTCCCGGAGCAAGGGCTGATCCTGAGTGGGTGCCCAGGGTGCAAAGGGGGGGGGGGGGCACTGAAGCTGTGGCAGTCACTTACTGTTATATTCAGCAGCAGCAGCACCGCCCCAACTCCATAGACTCTCTCTTATTGCATCGTCCGCTGGCCTCCTGCTGCCCACTGCACTGGTTGCTGGAATCGCCTGCCACCTGGCGTCTAGCAACCAGTGCTGTCACGTCATTATGAAATACTTACCTCAGACCAAAGCTCCGACAAGGTCACTCGGTCCCTGAAGAGGGAGCTACCATCTACCCTCGGAGGATCCTTGCGGGTTCGCGGATCTGGCGCTGTGAGTGGCCGGAGCTGCAAGACGTCACTCCCGCGCTTGCGTGCGGGAACCCAGCTTTCCGGCAAGCTCCGGCGCTATGCACCGGGCCTTCACCGGGACATCATTGACGTCAACGGCTGCATGCAAGTGGAATATCTCCTAAACCGTACAGGTTTAGGAGATATTAATTTTACCTACAGGTAAGCCTTATTATAGGCTTATTTGTAGGTAAAAATCTCTTTTTAGGGGATACAACCGCTTTAATGAATATAAATATTGGAACAACAGAGCCATGGTGCAGGCATTTTCAGAAAGAAAAGTCAATAGTGGAAACCTCTGTAAACATAAAAACAGATTAGAAATTTCTAATCAGACAATGGCAGCTTGATCCTTCTATTGAGCTTTTGCATCAGATTTCTCAAACCTTTGCATGCCTGCGCTTTATGTGATAATGACTAAGCCCCTCCCCTTTATGACATTGTTGAAAGGGGCGGAGCATGGGTGACCGTAAAATGATGCCCCCCCCAAAAAAAGTTGTGTGGACACCCAAGCCCTCTCCCCCTGATCCTTCCCTCTTCTCCCCATACTTGCTGTCACAATTCAAAGAGAGTACAGCTGTGCGGGTCTCCGCCCACACAGCATGTCATCGATTCACAGATCAATGAACCACAAGTACCGACAGCATTTGCGGCTGTTCTTAATGAACTACCATGCTGTTGAGCACTGTGGTAGTTATTGATTCTTCCTGTCAGTGTAAAACTGCCTGCCTGTATGATGTACAGGCAGACAGCTTACTCTGACAGTCTGCCAGAGATCTACATGGCATCAGCAATCTGCTGATCGCTTGTGCAATGCTTTCCAGGCTCCTAAAACAAAAATAATAAATGCACATTTTTTTGCCTGCAAAAAAATGTACATTTATATTTTTTTGTTAAAAGGGGAACTTATCCTCTAAGCCTGCATTCACATAGGGACGACTCGACTTCGGCTCGACTTTGCTAGGCGACTTCAGTGCGACTTCAGCGCGACTTCCAACGCGACCTCAGGCGACTTTACAACACGACTTTTGCCAGGCGACTTTGCCTTGACCAATCAGAGAAGGGAGGGAGGGGGCTGCCTAAATATAAATTCTATTCTTTCAACTGTAAAGTCGCATCCATGTAGATGGGGGATCCGACTTGGAGGCGACTTCTATTGAATCCTATGGGCACAAGTCGGATCGAAGTCGCCTAGAAGTAGTACAGGAACCTTTTCAGAAGTCGCTTTGAAGTCGGAGCAACTTCAGTCTATTAAGACAGCTCCCATTCATTTCAATGGGATTTCAGATGTAAAGCGACTTGGGGCGACTTGAGGCAACTCAAGTCGGATCGCAAGTCGCCCCTATGTGAATGGGCACTTAATGCATTCCTTGCATTAAGGTAAAAAATGTTTAGGCATCGGTATCACCCCCTCACCCCCACCCACCTCGCCCCTTTTACTTACCTGAGCTATCATTCCATCCAGCCCTGGGTCTGCCTTCAGCTCTTCACTCCCCTCATTTCCTGCTCTTGCAGGCTTTGTTAGGGTAGCAGGCCATTGGCTCCCACTGCTGTTAATCAAAGCCGGTGATGAGGGAGCTGGTGCTGTGGCAAAGTCCAGCTGTCTGTGTCTATAGACAGAGATATTGATGCTTGGGAGCCCCCATAGAAAGCAAATTTCAATGGGGGCACTTGCCAAAGAAGAGCAGCCAAGAGCACCAGCGGGGGACCCAAGAAGAGGAGGTTCAGTGCCACTCTGTGCAATTCCATTGGACATTTGAGTGTCCAGTGTGGGCCATTTTTTGTAGCTTGCACATTAGGCTTTAATTTTTTGTTCACATTAAAATCTGCCAAGTCTTTACCTTTTAAATTGGCCTACAGAAGCAGCTTACATAGCGTACAATGTAATCTTGATTTCTATATAAAAAATGGCTGTTGGGGGTCCTGTTCAAACAGTAGCTCAAGTGAAATAAATGGATGCCGAGAATGTAAACATAACAATCCTCTTTGGGCTTTTTTTTCTGGAAATAAATGACACTGTAGTGTTAATTTATAGATTAAAAATGGCCCTCAGGGTTCCTATTCAAATTAGGGCCAAGTACAAATAATTTAATACTGTGAATGTAGACAAGACAATCTTTTTTTTTTCTGGGAGTAAATCACTCTAATGCTGATTTCTAAATTGAATAAAATGGATGTTGGTGGTCCTGTTCAATATAAGGGTTTAAGTGCAAATAAAAGAATACTGGGAACATAGGCACAACAATCTTTTGGGGCCCTTTTTCTGGGGGATAAATTACACCATAATGTTGATTTCCAAGTGCAAAAATGGCTGCTGGGGTTCCTGTTCAAATAATTTAATAATGTTAACATAGACAAAATAATCTTTCATTGACTTTTTCTGATAATAAATCTCACTCTAATGTTATAAAGTAGGTGTACATGGAATGGTCTCATCCTAAAGTGGTAAGAACCACTATTTTTTAATTTTGTATTCTTTATGCACCAAACTTTTTTTACATAGGAATTTTAAAGTGTTACTAAACCCAGTAATATGAAAATAGTTAATCTGCCCCCCACAGTGCCCACAGCTTATAAATCTTCTTTTTACATTAAAATATTGCCACTATATACCTTTTGGGATGATCTGTATACCACGGTTTCCTGATAACCTGCACAGTTTGTTTGTCCATAGCTGTGTGTCTTTAAGTAGGAGGAGTTTTCCACTACAGCCTGTATACATGCCCACATGGGTGATGTCATTATCATGTGACCTGAACAGTTCAACTGAAACAGGCAATGTTCTATCCAGCATAAGAGACCAAATTGAGCATGTGCAGCTTTACCATCCTGCTGTGTATTATATGGACTTGCCCAGATTGACAGTGCAGGAGGGAAGGACTTATGGCATACAGGATAAAACAGCCTTTTTACACTATGCAGAAGATTAACCCTTTAAGTTCCACAGTGAATATAACAAGCACGCTATGCTGCATATACAGACTGCTTTTACTGTTGTGGGTTTAGTAACACTTTAATGGTGCTGCATGTGTCTATCAATATTAATGTAAGTAAAATTAGTAATATTTTTATTGTAGTCCATCATTAAAATACAGTAAATGCATAAAGATTAGGGATGGACCTCCCTGGTTCGGTTCGCACCAGAACTTCGAACAGGCAAAAAATGTAATAATGATTAAAGTGAAACAATAAAAATGAAATATTCCTTTAAATATCATGCCTGGGGGGTCCCCTTAGTATGCCTGTAAAGTGGCGCATCTGTGTGATGTTTAGAACAGTGCCAGAGGAAAATGACATTTGTAAAAGAAAAATTGTCATTTAAAATGGCTTGTGGCTGTAATGTATTGCCGGTTCCCAGCAATATAGATAAAAATCACTGAAAAAATTGCATGGGGGTTCCCCTTCCAGTCCATACCAGGCCCTTCGGGTCTGGTATGGGTTTTAAGGGGAACCCTGTGCCAAAATGTAAAAAAAAAATTGCGTGGGGGCCCCACCCAAACATTGTACCGGACCCTTCAGGTCTGGTATGAATTTTTTTTAAAAATGGCGTGGGGCCCCCCCCCAAAAGCCATACCAGACCTTTATCCGAGCATGCAGCCTGGCAGGGCAGGAGGGGGGAGCGAGCGAGCGCACCAGGCTACGTGCCCTCAACATGGGGAGGGTGCTTTGCGGTCTCCCCAAAGCACCTTGTCCCATGTTGATGGGGAGAAGGGCCTAATTCCCACAACCCTTGCCAGTGGTTGTGAAAGGTCTGCGGGTGGGGGGCTTATCAGAATCTGGAAGCCTCCTTTAATAAGGGGACACCCAGATCCTGCCCCCCTATGTGAATGAGTATGGGGTATATTGTACCCCTACTAATTCACCAAGAGAGTGTCAAAAAAGAAAAAAAAACACAGGAGACAATTAGGGACAAGTCCTTTATTAAAAAAAAAAAGTGTCCCTCCATTGTAATCCATCATCAATCACAGCGCCGATGACCCGAAGAAAAAAACAAAAAGCGAAATAGCTCTCCCTAATGTGGGGACTCCCACCGACTGCTGTCTTTTACCATTTGACAGCTCTTATAAAGGCTAGGGTGGAGCCACTGGCTCATGTAAGCGGGCGACCCCGCCCCCTTCTGACATCATGTGACATCAGAAGGGGATGGGGTCATCCGCTTACGTTCCCCTTATGTTCCCCTTAAGATCCATACCAGACCTCAGGGGCCTGGTATGGACTTTGGGGGGGGGGGGGCATGCAATTTTTTTAACATTTTGGTGCAAGGTTCCCCTTAAAATCCATACCAGGCCTGGTATGGATTTTGAGGGGACCCTATGCTAATTTAAAAAAAAAATTTGGCGTGGAGTTCCACTTAAGATCTTTGCCAGACCCTTATTTGAGCACGCACTGTATATAGTCTACACTGAATGCAGCGTATATTATTATACAGGATTTATATAGCGCCGACAGTTTGCGCAGCGCTTTACAATATTAGGGCAGACAGTACAATTACAATACAATTCAATACAGGAGGAATCAGAGGACCCTGCTCGTTAGAGCTTACAATCTAGGAGGGAGGGTTAAATGATACAAAAGGGCAGTAAACTGCGGGGGATGAGCTGATGGAGAAAAAAGGAGTGTAGTTATTAGGTGGTGGCAGGATAGGCTTCCCTGAAGAGAAAAGTTTTCAGGGATCGCTTGAAGGTGGATAGATTTGGGGACATTCTGACCGATTGGGGTAGGGAGTTCCAGAGGATGGGAGAGGCTCGGGAGAAGTCTTGGAGGCGAGTATGAGAGGAGGTGATGAGGGAGCTGGAGAGCAGGAGGTCTTGGGAGGAGCGAAGAGGACGGTTAGGTTGGTATTTTGAGACAAGGTTGGTGATGTAGCTGGGAGCAGAGTTGTGGATGGCTTTGTAGCTGATTGTTAGTATTTTAAATTTAATTAGTTGGGCGAGTGGCAGCCAATGGAGGGATTGGCAGAGGGGGGTGGCAGACGTTGAGCGGTTTGTAAGGTGGATGAGTCTGGCAGCGGCATTCATGATGGACTGGAGAGGGGATAGTCTATTTAAAGGTAGACCAGTGAGGAGGGAGTTGCAGTAGTCGAGACGAGAGATGACCAGGGAGTGAATCAGGAGCTTTGTGGTTTCATTGGTTAGGAAGGGACGTATTTTAGAGATGTTGCAAAGATTGAGACGGCAAGCCTTAGAAAGTGATTGTATGTGGGGCCAAAAGGAGAGTTCAGAGTCCAGGATAACACCAAGCACCCTGACATGTGGGGATGGGTGGATGGTTGTGCCATTGCTCTTGACAGAGAAGTCGGGAGAAATGGAACGTGGGGGAGGAAATATTATGAGTTCAGTTTTGGACAAGTTGAGTTTAAGAAAGTGGTGGGACATCCAGGCAGATATGTCTGTTAATAAGCTAGTGATACGCAGATCGCATGCGAGGTGACAGGTATTGCCCATCCATTGTGGCATCTTGCATAACATCGCCATATACAGTATAGGGTATATATATATATATATATATACACTATACTGTATATGGTGATGTTATGCAAGATGCCACAATGGATGGGCAATACCTGTCACCTCGCATGCGATCTGCGATCGTTTTGAGGCGACTAGCGAGAGTCCGACACAGGTTTTGCCAGCCATCGTGGCAGAGCTGGTTCCGGCCTTTCTGGTCCACTCAACCTCTCCACCTGCATTTAATGACCAGGAAGAGAGCAGAGGAAAGCTCTATCTTGGATCTCAGAGGGAGAAAGCTGAATGAGCTCTGTGTGCTAATTTGGACTCAAAGGACAACGTTTGTACTGTGCTTATGTTTTGTGGGTGTCGGGGACAGCCCCACACTGTAAAGAGAGGAACCTGATTTGTTTAGCTTAGGTTTTGTTTTCTGTTCTTTTATGTGTTTAGAGCTTGCAAACCTGTAATAATAAAACCTGGCAAGCCACCAGATTTTAAAGAAACTAAACTCCATGCTGAATGATTTCTTCTGAAGAGTGATCCCCACGAGCTAATCTCCCACACGTGGTGGACTCAGTGGGCATCTTCCTGGAAGATGGAGGATGTAATAAAAGACCTGTTACAGGCCGCAGCACCCAACAAGAGAGCAATCGCCAGCAGTGGGAAACCAACCGCCAAGTTGCAGAGGCCGCCGCAGCACAACATGCGATGAACTGCCAGTTTGCGGAAGCCCTGGTCGAATTAAAGAAGGGGTCCGCAAGTCCTGTGCCAGCGGAACAAAAGATGGTATGTGCCAGCTACCACCTGCAAAAGATGACACCTGCAGAGGCGTACCTTAAGACCCTTGAAAGAGTCACTGATCATGAAGGAAGGACCAGGACTATGAGACTCTAAAGACGGAGATAGTCGCAGGCCTGGGGGTCGCCATGGCCACCCGGGCTTAGTGGGTACATCAGTGGTCCTACTGCATGGACAAGCCACCCCGCTCACAAATGTTCGACCTGATATATCTCACGAGGAAATGGTTGCAACCTGAGACCTTTCCAGGCCCCCAGATTGTGGAGCGTGTGGTCATGGACCGGTATCTGTGTGCGCTCCCTGCTGCTTTGAGGAAGTGGGTCAGTCATGGGGACCCCAAAACTGCCAACCACTTGGTGGACCTTGTGGATAGATACACTGCTGCTGAGAACTTGTTGCACCCATCTGCGCCCCACTCCAATGTATTTAGGGGTGGAAAATCGCCCGGCGGACCCGGTAAGACTGTTGCAGGGGTCAAGGACGTTTTTCTCTTGCCCTGATACGCACACTGCGGATTGGATTCCCCCCTGGGTGTGAGTCGAGAGAAGTCGGAGACGGATTCCCCCACATCATTATCCACCTAGGTTCAAAGGCATCCAGACCCTCCAGGATCATCCCCCACTGGCATCAGAGGTCCCCCACTGGCATCAGAGGTTCCTCCGGGATTTGTCACAGCGATTCCAACTGATCCGATGAGCAACCGCCCGTCTGGGATTTAAAACACCCGCGTATTTACTATTACCTTCTGGTAAGCCTCCATCTATTTATTTCATATTGAAGATACTCCAGAGATATGTTGCCATAAGGTTGAACGAATATCGCTTTCATCATAAATTGAAAGACTATCTTCTGAATCAAATTTACCTTTAAGATATAGGCGCTGCATATGAGTTATAGTGTTTTTTGAACAATACAGATCTGTTGTTTATGCGTGCTGCCATTTTAATCCAACTTCATACACTTTTTGGACTAATTTTTTAAAAAAGAATTTTCTTCATAAATTATTATTATCTTCATGTATTAGTGAGCGCGGGATCCCACTGTTTTACAAGGACGTGGGGAAGTTTGATAAGACTGTTAGGACTAAAGAGACTATGGGCTCTAGACCTGGAGACTGGCTAAAGAGGCCAGGAAGGTCTTGGTGACCCTTGAGAGGACTGAGTATAGAACATGTACAGTGCTACCGATGCCATGCATCTGGCCATATTGCTGCCAATTGCCCCCTGAATGATGAACCCATGCAATGCGATTGTACTTATGTGAATAGACGTCTTTCTCTTTTTGCACAGGTCGCATATACAGCATCATGTTCAAGTCGCATGGAGAAGCAAATGTGTGTAATTTTTGTTGATGGGAGACCAGTCACTGCACTGCTTGACTTGGGTAGTGTGGTAACATTGGTAAAAAGCAATTGTGTAAACCCTGTAAAGTTACACCCTAGCGCTGTCGGTGTCATTTGCATCCATTGAGACACTCGTGACTTCCAGACGGCGGTAGTTGAGATTGACACCCCTTGCGGTAGTGTGATTCATTCAGTGGAGGTGGTACCTTCACTAATTTATGATGCCCTAGTGGGCAAGGATTTTCCCCATTTTTGGAGGTTATGGGAAGGCACAGGGAGTCTGGAGGATAGAGCTCCCCCTGCAGCGGAAGCAGGGGACCTCTCGCCAGACCTGTTTTGCGAAACGGAAGGGGAAACTGGTGGCAGGACTGAGGAGGGGGGAGACCCTCTTCCTTTTCCTGTACTAGCTGGGGAGCTGGAGGAGCTGGAAGATAGCTCACAGCGGGGGGATAATGACCCTGACCATGTCTCTGTCCCTGACAGTGAGAGTGAACTGAATGTAGTACCTTACTTAGAGGTCCGGAGAGAGGACTTCTGTACAGAACAACTATGGGATGTCACTCTCCTCAGAGCCAGAGAAAACGTGAAGGTGATGGATGGGCAACCGGTGGACCCTAATTGGGGGGGGTGTCTTTTATCTACATGGCTCTTAAAAATTATTTGTTTCATCAGGTGGTGAAACACGGGGAGGACGAAGTTGAACAGCTATTGGTTCCCAAACCCTTCCACAGAATGGTGCTAGATCTGGCCCATGGGCATTTAATGGGGGGACATCTGGGTGTGGAGAAAACCAGGGAGAGAATAACCCAGAGATTCTTCTGGCCTGGGGTGTATGCAGATATGAAAGAATACTGTGAATCATGCCCTGAGTGTCAAATGACCATTTTCATAGCCCCCTTGTCCAACTTCCCATAATTGAAATTCCATTTGAGCGAATTGGCATGGATCTTGTGGCACCAGTAGTAAAATCTGCCCGGGGACACCAGCATGTTCTGGTGATCCTGGTCTATGCGACCTGCTATCCTGAGGCCATACCCTTGCAGAATACCTCCGCTAAGACTATCGCCAAGGAACTGGTCCATGTGTTTAGTCGGGTGGGGACCCCTAAAGAAATCTTGATGGACCAGGGTACCCCGTTCATGTCCAGAGTGACCAGAGAATTGTGCAAGTTTTACAAAATCTCCCATCTCCGTACCTATGTTTACCACCCCCAAACTGACGGTCTGGTGGAAAGGTTTAACAAGACCCTCAAGAGTATGCTAAAAAAGGTGGTGGATAAAGATGGGCAAAATTGGGATTTTTTGCTGCCGTACCTCATGTTTGCCATACGAGAGGTTCCACAGGCATCTACGGGGGATTACCCCTTTGAACTCTTGTATGGTAGGCATCCCAGGGGGCTGCTAGATGTCGCAAAAGAGACGTGAGAAGGAGAGGCCATTCCATATAGAAGCGTCGTAGAGCACGTTTCCTTGATGCAGGATCGAATCGCAGCCGTCCTGCCCCTTGTATGAGAGCATATGGAGCAAGCTCAGGAAGCCCAGAGAAGGTGCTGGTGCTAGTCACCATGGTTGAAAGCAAATTCCTGGCAAAGTGACAGGGTCCCTTTGAGATTAGGGAAAGAGTAGGGGAAGTAAACTACAAAGTTTACCAGCCTGGGAAAAGGAAATCGGAGCAGATTTACCATGTTAATCTCCTAAAACTGTGGAAGGACAGAGAGTTTATTGGCGGTGCCCACTCCCTAATAGGATAGGTTACCCCTGACCCCGGATGTCCCCATGCTCATGACCCCAGACTTCACAAAGGAGTTTGTGGTTCAAACTGACACGAGGTGGGACTAGGCGTTGTTCTGTCCCAGATCAGAGATGGTGAGGATCATCCAGCTGCCTACTTAAGCAGGAAGCTTAATAGACATGAAAGGAATTATGCCATTGTGGCGAAGGAGTGCCTGGCTATCAAACGGGCCTTAGAGGCCCTAGTGTACTACCTGCTGGGAAGGTCATTCAGGCTAGTCACCGACCATGCCCACCCGTAGGTGGATGTGTAACAACCAGGAGAAAAATAACCGGGTAACTAGGTGGTTCGTGGTCCTACAGCCGTTTCGGTTCTCAGTGGAACACTGGGCTGGAAGGCTCCAAAATAATGCAGATGGTCTTTCCCAGGCCCACTGCATGGTCAGGACAGTTGCTCCGCCTGAGGGGCTTGCGACCGTTTTGAGGTGACTAGTGAGAGTCTGACCCGGGTTTTGCCAGCTGGTTCCAGCCCGGACTTTCTGGTCCACTCAAACCCCTCTCCACCTGCATTTAATGACCAGGAAGAGAGCTGATGGGAGCTCTATCTTGGATCTCAGAGGGAGAAAGCTGAGTGAGCTCTGTGTGCTAATTTGGATTCAAAGAACAAGGTTTGCACTGTGCTTATGTTTTGTGGGTGTCGGGGACAGCCCCTCACTGTATAGAGAGGAACCTGATTTGTTTAGTTTAGCGCCGGATGGCGAGGTTTTGTTTTCTGTTCTTTTATGTGTTTTGAGCTTGCAAACCTGTAATAATAAAACCTGGCAAGTCGCCAGATTTTAAAGAAACTGAACTCCATACTGAATGATTTCTTCTGAAGAGTGATCCCCACGAGCTAATCCCCCACAATATATATAGAGTATATATTATTACACTGCTTGCACTGACTGTATATGGTCTACACTGATTGAACTGTATATATACACAATATCTCACCTCACAGTAAGTACACCCCTCACATTTTTGAAAATATTTTATTATATCTTTTCTTGTGAAAACACTGAAGAAATGACACTTTGCTACAATGTAAAGTAGTGAGTGTACATCTTGTATAACAGTGTAAATTTGCTGTCCCCTCAAAATAACTCAACACACAGCCATTAAAGTGTTTGTGTTGTCTCTTTAATGTGCAATTAGCAACATGATTCTTTTGCTTTTTAAATTATCCCTCTGTATCCCCTAAAATATCTGTTTGATAATGCCAGGTCATGACTTACTTCATCCCTGAGTGCTGACTCCCCTTATATATTGCTTATCCTGAGAGCTCGTAGTCTATGCAGGCTATGTCACTCCCAACTCTCCTATCTCCTGTGTGCCTGTCTTCAACTCCCCCCTCCTCCTCCCTCCCTCTTCCTCTCGTAGCTTCTCCACTTTGCTCTCATAATTAACTCTAAAAGCTCCTATCCCTCTCTATTAGAAGAATAAGTTCCCTGTGTTTGTGTTATATCAGAAATATTCTTATCTATATAGATAACACAGCATGGCTCTGTCTCTCCTGCTGAAGTCAGCAGCAGTGCTCAGCCCCTCCCGCAGGACTTCTGAGCTGAGAGAGAAAAGCACAAAAATTACAACTGATCCTAGTAAGAAGGTGTATTATCTATACACAGAAGTATACATATGTTATAACACAGACACAGGGCAACTTCTTGTTGTAATACAGAGCAGATGTGAATTTTTTATAAAGTGGCTTAACAAACACTTTAATGTCTAAACTGCTGGTAACAAAAGTGAGTACACCCCTAAGTGAAAATGTCCAAATTGGGCCCAATTAGTAATTTTCCCTGCCCGATGTCATGTGACTCGTTAGTGTTACAAGGTATCAGGTGCGAATGGGGAGCAGGTGTGTTAAATTCGGTGTTATCGCTCTCACTCTCTCATACTGGTCACTGGAATTTCAACATGGCGCCATATTGCAAAGAACTCTCTGAGGATCTGAACAAAAAGAATTATTGCCCTACATAAAGATGGCCTAGGCTATAAGAAGATTGCCAAGACCCTGAAACTGAGCTGCAGCACGGTGGCCAAGACCATACAGTGGTTTAACAGGACAGGTTCCACTTAGAACAGGCCTTGCCATGATCGACCAAAGCAGTTGAGTGCACATGCTCAGCATCATATCAAGAGGTTGTCTTTGGGAAATAGATGTATGAGTGCTGCCAGCATTGCTGTAGAGGTCGAAGGTGTGGGGGGTCAGCCTGTCCGTGCTCAGACCATACACCACACACTGCATCAAATGGTCTGCATGGCTGTCATCCCAGAAGAAAGCCTCTTCTGAAGATAATGCACAAGAAAGCTCGCAAACAGTTTGCTGAAGACAAGCAGACTAAAGACATTGATTACTGGAACCATGTCCTGTGGTCTGATGAGACCAAGATAAACTTATTTGGTTCAGATGGTGTCAAGCGTGTGTGGCGACAACCAGGTGAGGAGTACAAAGACAAGTGTGTCTTGCCCACAGTCAAGCATGGTGGTGGGAGGGGCTGCATGAGTGCTGCCAGCACTGGGGAGCTACAGTTCATTGAGGGAACCATGAATGCCAACATGTACTGTGACATACTGAAGCAGTGCATGATCCCCTCCCTTTGATAACTGGGCCGCAGGACAGTTTTCTAACATTATAACGACCCCAAACACACCTCCAAGACGACCACTGCCTTGCTAAAGAAGCTGAGGGTAAAGGTGATGGACTGGCTAAGCATGTCTCCAGACCTAAATCCTATTGAGCATCTGTGGGGCATCCTCAATCGTGAGGTGGAGGAGTGCAAGGTCTCTAACGTCCACCAGCTCTGTGATGTCATCATGGAGGAGTGGAAGGGGACACCTGTGGCAACCTGTGAAGCACTGGTGAACTTCAAGCCCAAGAGGGTTAAGTTAAGGTAGCGCTGGAAAATAATCCAGGCCACACAAAATATTGACACTTTGGGCACAATTTGGACATTTTCACTTAGGGGTGTTGTCACGTACCTGGTGGTAGAGTCTGGCTTATGCGGGGGGCAACCTCTCTTGCGGCCCTGGTTCGAGAACCCCTGGTAGTGTGGACAGGGAGCTCTGGAGCACAGGGGGGCACGAGGGCTGGACAAACTTCAGGTGGTTGGGAGAAGTCCCAGGAAGCTCGTGCAAGACAGGAGAGTAGTGGTTCAGTCCGGGTTGGCAGCTGGCAGGCAGTGCGGTACAACGGGATCAGGCAAACGGATGGTCGGGTACAGGCAGGGTCGGCAACGTGCTGGCAACAGAAGTACAGTGGGAGCAGGCAAGCGGATGGTCGTAAACAAGCCGGAGTCAGGTGCGGGCAGATATCAACAGGTCCAAGGGAACAAGCCGGGGTCACAGGAACAGGAAATCACACGAAAGTAGTCACCGGGGGTATCGCAGGTTCAGGGAACGTTGTAGAGCGGACAACACCGGCTGCAGGGCTCTGCTGGCTGAAATAGAGCCGCCAGGCGCCGTTTCCGGCGCGTGCGCGCGCACGCACGCGGGTGCGCGCACGGGCGCGCGCGACCGCGCACGAGCGCGCGCGAACGCGCACAGGCGCGCGCACCACCGCGGAAAGGCAAAGATCGGTCCTTTCCTGACAGGTGTACTCACTTTTGTTGCCAGCGGTTTAGACATTAATGGCTGTGTGTTGAGTTATTTTGAGGGGACAGCAAATTTACACTGTTATACAAGCTGTACACTCACTAATTTACATTGTAGCAAAGTGCCATTTCTTCAGGGTTGTCACATGAAAAGATAGAATAAAATATTTACAAAAAAGGGACGGGTGTACTCACTGTATACTGTACATCTGAAGTTATGCTATGGCATCTGGCACTAAGACGTTAGTAGCAAAGTCCTGTAAGTTGCAAGGTGGGGCCTCCATGGTTTGGACTTCTTTTTCCAGCACATCCTACAGATGCTCAATTTGGAGGCCAAGTCAACTCCTCAAAATCATTGTTGTGGTCCTCACACCATTCTTGAACCATTTTGCAGTGTGGCAGGGCACCTTATTGTGCTAAAAGAGGCCACTGCCATCAGGGAATACCATTTCCATGAAGGGGTGTACTTGGTCAGCAACAATGTTTAGGTATATGTGTCAAGCATAGGTGTGTGCAGGGTGTGCCTAGGCACACCCTAATTCCCTATGTGCATTAGCATTATCCAGCGGCAGCACCAGGTGGGTGGTTGGGGATGTCAGTTGCCAGTGCAAATGCCCCTATTATATTAAAGGCTAGGTTCAACCTTAGGAACAAGTTACACCTTTATTTAGGGGGTAACGTCATATGCTCCCAATCAACTGTCTCCCACCACCAGAGCCTCCTCCCCGTGACAGCAAGTGGTATTCAGGTGTGTTTGATCTTTGGGGTGCAAACCCTAATGCAATAGGATGTGCACACCTATGGTGTCAAGCAACATCTACATGAATAGCAGGACCCAAAGTTCCTAGCAATACACTGCCCAAAGCATCAAACTGCCTCGGCTTGCCTTCTTCCCACAGTGCATCTTGGTGCCATCTTTTCCCCAGGTAAGCACGCACACACACCCGGCTATCCACATGCTGTAAAAGAAAACATGATTCATCAGTGTGGACCAGTGTTGCCAACCTACCAGATTGAAATTTACTGGCACAACACCCAAAATTTACTGGCACAGCCAAGTTTTTACTGCCATTTTACAACATTACAGTTTTCAGTGCAAATTTCAGTATTTAGGCTACAAGCAATTGCACTGTGCAAATAGCAATGTGATTTAAGGTAGACAGTAAGGTAAAAAACATATTTCTGTTATTTTCAATATAATAAGAGCAGATTATTTAGTCCATCAGTTTTGTCACCTATGTCTAATTGTAGAGATTTCCCCTTAATTTCTGTTCCATAACCACCACAGAAAGTGAGGTGAAATCCCTGGTAGCCACTAGGATCACCAGAATTTATGTCCCCACTTCTAAAGACTTCCTGCCTCCATCACCTCCTGTTTTTATCCCTCCAGTCTCCATCCCTCCACCACTCCTCATCACCATCACCTCTTCTCTCCATCACACAATCCCCCCATCACTTCCTGTCACCATCCCTCCATCTCCATCACACCATCCCCATCACCTCCTGTTTCCATTACACCATCCTTCCATTACCTCCTGCCACTTATACAGTGCACACTGAACTCATACAGTGCACACTCACACTAGTGAGAGAGTGAGCAGAGACAGTGTGCATGTCAAGCAGTCACACACTCACTGTCCCGACCAGGGGCGTATCATGAAATTAGTGGGCCCGTGTGCAAGCCCACACCGCACCGATCATCCCCAGCTGTCAACCAGGGAGAGATCATCCTTAGGTGCAGTGTAGGTCAGAGCACAGTGGGCCCCCACCCCTCAGGGCCCGTGTTCAGTGAATACCCTGCACCCATGGATGATACACCACTGGTCCCAACTCTTTTTGGCTGGCTTAAAGAGGAAGTGCACTGCACTCACCACTGTCATCTGGAGGGCTGCAGGGTCAGCCAGAGCAGGGAGGCAGACAGGAATCAGGAGGATCCATCCATCCGGAGCAGTGGTGTGGTGGGAATATGCAGTAACATCATTTGAGGGCGGATGGGCTGGGCAGAGGCACTAGCTTGCAGCAGGAGTGGTCGTCCTACTCAGCTCAGGGTCATGATCGGATCTTCTCACTCGCCACTCAGGGATTTCCATAATTGCACATGCGCAGCTCTGACCGGAGCCGATGGGCGCCGTTTTTAATGGCACTTTTCAGCTGCTACGGACTTTTATGGACACCTGCCCTGTTTTTACGGGCTGTCTGTAAATTTACAGACGGTTGGCAACACTGTGTGGACCACTTTCTTCCATTGTGGTCCAGTCCTTATGGTCAGTTGCCCATTGTAGGCTATTTTGGCTGTGAACACAGGTCAGCATGGACACCCTGTCTGATCTTCAGCTACACAGACCCATATGTAACAAACTGGAATGCTAATTTTTTCTGCTTTCAACACATCAACTTCAGGGACAACATGTTTCCGTCCCGCCTAATATCCCACTGAATTTCACATGCCATTGTAACAAGATAATCAAATTTATTCACTTACTTATCACCTGTCAGTGATCATAAAGTTACGGCTGATCCATCTATGTAACAGTTATGAATATAAAAATATGAGATGACCTTTAGTATGAAAATAAAAAACATATATAAAAATAAATCAAATTATATATTTAAAGAATAAAAGGAATATACAGTTGTGTTTAAAAGTTTGCATACCCTGGCAGAAATCGTAAAATTTTGGAATTGATATTGAAAATATGACTGATCATGACAAAAAGCTGTCTTTTATGTGATCATATGAATCAGTTTATTATTATATAGTTGTTTGGCTCCTTTTTAAATCATAATGATAACAGAAATCACACAAATTGTCCTGATCAAAAGTTTACATACCCTGGAATATTTAGCCTTGGTACAGACACACAGGGACACACACACAGGTTAAAATGGCAATTAAAGGTTAATTTTCCACATCTGTGGCTTTTTAAATTGCAATTAGTGTCTGTGTATAAATAGTCAATGAGCACTAACATGGATGCATTGAGCAGGCTAGATACTGAGCCATGGGGAGCAGAAAAGAACTGTCAAAAGACCTGCGTAACTAAGTAATGGAACTTGCGCAAACTGTTGGCGCTATATAAATCCTGTATTATAATTATAATAATAAATAATAAACATTTACAAGTATATAAACATATATCAAAAGCCTTGATAATGCCAGTCAGTTCTATTTACATATTAAGAAGTGGAAAATTCGGGGATCTCTTGATACAAGCCAAGGTCAGATAGACTAAGAAAGATTGCAACCACCACTTCCAGAAGAATTGATTAGGATACAAAGACAAACCCACAGGTAACCTCAGGAGAAATACAGGCTGCTCTGAAAAAAGATGGTAACTTTTGAGCTGTACATAGCACAAAAAGATGAATGCCTCAAAAAAGAAGAATTACAGAAGAAGTATATTAACCCCCTCACCTTGACCGTACGCAAATATGAAGCCTCGGCTTGAAGGGGTTGTACCAGGGTGATGCATGCAGCTTCACGCATCACCCTGGTACCGGTTTTTAGAGACGGTGGTTGGCTTTCTTGGGATAACAACCGATCCGGCTAAAAGGACCTCCCCCCTCTCCTGCTGCCCTCTGCCGCTGTCCCCGGTCCTCCTGTCCCACCGGGAAGCCCGAGCGACCAGCCGACATGTCCGCCGGCTGGCCAAAGACCCGGAATCGGCTTTAATCGGGTCTCGACGCTAGTAACCTGAAAGCAATGTTATGACATCACTTTCGGTTTACTGGAGCCTTAAAGGCGCCACAATTTAAAAAAAATGACAGCATTCAAAACAGCCAAACTTGGCTATTTTAATGCTTTTAAGTGCAAAAGGAGGGATTTTAGACACCAGATCTCTCCATAAAGAGCACCTGTCACTGCCTATTACTGTCACAAGAGATGTTTACATTCCTTGTGACAGCAATAAAAATTTTCTTTTTAAAGAGACAGCGTTAAAATAAAAAATAAAATAAATCAGAGAAAAAAAATTCAAAGCACCCCGTCCCTCCGTGCTCATGCGCAGAAGCGATGTATATATAAGTCGCACCCAAAAATGTAATCGGTGCTCAAACCACACATGTGAGGTATCGCTACGATCGTTACATCGAGAGCAATAATTCTAGCACAAGAAAGTCCTCTGTAACTCTAAACTGGTAACCTGTAGAAATTTTTAAAACATCGCCTATGGAGATTTTTAAGTACCCTAGTTTGTCACCTTTCCACGAGCGTGCACAGTTTCAAAGCATGACATGTTAGGTATCTATTTACTCGGCGTAGCATCATCTTTCACATTCTACAAATAAACTGAGCTAAATTCACTGTTTTGTTTTTTTTTAATTCATGAAAGTGTCTTTTTTCCCCAAAAAATTGCGTTTGAAAGGCCGCTGCACAAATACCATGTGACATAAAATATTGCAACGATCGCCATTTTATTCTCTAGGATCTCTGCTAAAAAAATTATGCATTATGCTTGGGGTTCGAAGTAATTTTTTTTAGCAAAAAATATGATTTTTAACTTATAAGCAACAAATGTTGACATTATGAACTGATTATGAGCAGAGTGGAGGGATATGTGACATTATGAATGGGGAGGTGATCGATGGGACGTTATGTTTCACCTCGCATGCGTTCTTTTGCAGGAAACTAAGGTGAAATCTGGTCCATGATTTACCAGCCACCTTGGCAGGGTTGGTACCGACCAGATTTTGCGGTCCACTTATCCACCAACAGGTGGTATAAAGGAAGCAGGTCTGGAGCAGATGAGGCGAATCGCCAGGCCATTGCAGCCCAACAGGAGAGGAATCGACAGTTTGCGGAGGCCCTGGTGGAGTTAAAGAAGGAGCCCGCAAGTCCTTTGCTGGTGGAACAGAAAATGGTGCATGCCAGCTATTTCCTGCAGAAGATGACACCTGCAGACGATGTGGAAGCGTACCCCACAACTTTTGAAAGAGTCGCCTGATGGTATTATATTTAGCCCACGGTCATATAATGGGTGGACATCTAGGTATAGAGTAGACCAATGAGAGAATAACCCAGAGATTATTTTGCCCCGGGTTATATGCAGATGTCAAAAAATAGAGTCATGTCCAGAGTGTCAGTATTCTGCTCCATCGCCCCATTTTCGCAGTCTGCTGGTACCGTTACTAATAATTGAAGTGCCTTTTGAAAGAATTAGCATGGATCTGGTGGGACCAGTAGTAAAGTCTGCCTGGGGCCATCAGCACATACTGATAATACTGGACTTTGCCGCGCGATATCCAGAAGCCATTTCCTTGCGCAATACCTCAGCTAAAACTATTGCCAAAGAGCTTGTCCAGGTATTAAGTCGTGTGGGTATTCCAAAAGAAGTATTAACAAATCAAGGCACCTCATTTATGTCACCAAATAATTGTGTAAGTTGTTCAAAATCTCCCATCTCCGTACCTCTGTCTACCACCTGCAGATTGATGGTCTTGTGGAGACATTTAACAAAATGTTCAAAAGCATGTTAAAAAAGGAGGTGGACAAAGATGAGAGAAATTGGGATTTTTTGCTGCCATACCCCATGTTTGCCATATGGGAGGTATCGCAGCCATCTACAGGTTACTCCCCTTTTGAACTACTGTATGGTAGACATCCCAGGGGATTGCTAGATGTTGCAAAAGAAACGTGGGAGGGAACGACCACGCCTTATAGAAGCATCATCAAGCATATCTCACTGATGCAAGATAGAATCGCTGCTGTCATGCCGCTTGTACGGGAACATATGGAGCAAGCCCAGGTCTTCAGCCCTGGTGATAAAGTGCTGGTACTAGTTCGCACAGTTGAGAGTAAATTCTTAGCAAAGTGGCAAGGTCCCTTTGAAATTATGGAAAAAGTAGGGGAGGTAAACTACAAAGTTTACCAGCCAGGGAAAAAGAAACTTGAGCAAATATATCATGTTAATCGCTTGAAACTTTGGAAGGACGGAGAGATTTTACTGGCAATGCCAACCCCCCAAAAGGAAATGGATCCATAACTGAAACCTTGTCAGTGGCCCAACAGAAGGACGTTAAAGAATTTGTGAGTAAGAATAGACTTTTTCTCTCATCTGCCCGGACTGACCACAGTTACACAGCATGACATAATTACAGAACCAGGTATCCGTGTAAATATAAGGCCCTATAGAATACCCGAGGCTAGGCGGGAAGCAGTTGCAAATGAAATAAAGAACATGTTAGAGCTGGACGTGATAGGAGTTCCACAGTGACTGGTCAAGTCCCATAGTGTTGGTTCCAAAACCAGATGGAACTGTAAGGTTTTGTAATGATTTCAGGAAGTTGAACAGTGTGTCCAAATTCGATGCGTACCCAATGCCTTGGGCCGACGAGCTTGTTGACATATTGGGAGGTGCCCAGTACATAACTACTTTAGATCTGACTAAAGGTTATTGGCAGATACCTATAACAGAGCCTGTTAAAGAGAAAACTGTGTTTTATACCCCCAAGGGGTCCTTTCAGTATAAGCGGGTGCCTTTTGGCTTGCATGGTGCTCTTGCCTCATTCCAGAGAATGATGGATAAGACCTTAAGACCACATTGCCAATACGCAGCCGCCTATTTGGACAATGTAGTTATCTACAGCCCAGATTGGGAATCTCATTTGCCCCGGGTGCAAGCAGTAGTAGATTCTCTTAGGAAAGCAGGACTCACTGTCAACCCCATAAAGTGTGCCATAGGCTTGTAGGAGGCCAAATACCTTGACTACATTATTGGTCGGGGGCTGATCAAGCCTCAGATCAATAAGATTGAGGCAGTTCAAAAGTGACCTCAATCTATAAATAAAAAGCAAGTTTGTGCATTTCTTGGGATCACAGGGTACTTTAATTTTGAATCTGACGAAGGGTAGAGGGTCGGTCATGATTAGGTGGAATCCTGAGGCAGAGAAGGCATTTTAAATGTTGAAGCAAGCCCTTTGTGCACAACCGGTGCTCATAACCCCAGATTTCACAAAGGAGTTTGTGGTGCAGACAGATGCCTCTGATGTGGGACTGGGTGCTGTACTGTCCCATATCAGAGACGGGGAGGAGCACCCAGTTGTTTATCTTAGCAGAAAGCTCAACAGACATGAGAAAAATTATGCCATTGTTAGGAAGGAATGTTTAGCTATCAAATGGGCCTTAGATGCCATGAAATATTACCTGTTGGGGAGACCATTAAAAATAGTCACTGATCATGGCCCTCTTAAATGGATATACGATAACAAGGAGAAAAACAGTCGGGTGAGAAGGTGGTTCCTTGCTCTTCAATTATTTAGGTTCACAGTGGAACATAGAGCTGGGAAACTACAAAATAATGCAGATGCCCTATCCCGTGCCAATCGTCTGGTTAGGACAGTTGCTCAGCCGCAGGGGCTTAAGCAGAGGGGAGGGATATGTGAGATTACGCATGCGTTCTTTTGCAGGAAACTAAGGTGTAATCCGGTCCGGGTTTTACCAGCTACTTTGGCAGGGTTGGTTCCGGAGCAGATTTTGCGGTCCACTTGTCCACCAACAGGTAGTATAAAGGAAGCAGGTCTGGAGCAGGTGATTGCTCTGGCCTGGGACTCAGGATCCATCAAATCTGAGAGAGCTTGAACTGAAGTTTACTTTATGTCAGAAACAATATGTTTTCATTTGTCTATGTTATGTGGGTGACTGGGAGAAGCCCTTCACTGCTCAGTTAGGGAAACTGGAAATGTTTATTAAGAGCCTGGATGGCAAGGATTTATTTTCTGTTTTGTTTGTTTTATTTTCATGCAACCTTTTAAAATAAAACTGGCTACAAGTCAGCTTTTAAGAAAACCCGCTGTTTAGACTGCCTTTTTCCCAGGGAAGGTGATCCCCCAGAGTCTAAACTACCTAGGACTCAGGGTCCGGTCTCGTTAGTGGACGAGGTCTGGACGAAGGAAATATGATGGACAACCACCTGTTCACCTGGCGTTTTAGACGAG
>BLSH010437123.1:221240-234840 GCA_018402905.1 Glandirana rugosa
GGAGGAAGGTAGTGTCCACGGGGTCGTCTCAAGGAGGAATGTAGTGTCCACGGGGTCGCCTCAGGAGGAACTCCGTTGGGGCACCTGTGATGGAAGGAGGAACTCCGCTGGGGGCACCTGTGATGGAAGGAGGAACTCCGTTGGGGCACCTGTGATGGAAGGAGGAACTCCGCTGGGGGCACCTGTGATGGAAGGAGGAACTCCGCTGGGGCACCTGTGATGGAAGTAGGAACTCCTCTGGGGCACCTGTGATGGAAGGAGGAACTCCGCTGGGGCACCTGTGATGGAAGGAGGAACTCTGCTGGGGCACCTGTGATGTAAGGAGGAACTCTGCTGGGGCACCTGTGATGGAAGGAGGAACTCCGCTGGGGCACCTGTGATGGAAGGAGGAACTCCGCTGGGGCACCTGTGATGGAAGGAGGAACTCTGCTGGGGCACCTGTGATGGAAGGAGGAACTTCGCTGGGGCACCTGTGATGGAAGGAGGAACTCCGCTGGGGCACCTGTGATGTAAGGAGGAACTCTGCTGGGGCACCTGTGATGGAAGGAGGAACTCTGCTGGGGCACCTGTGATGGAAGGAGGAACTCCGCTAGGGACATCTGGTAGCAGGCCACCATGGTGCCGGGATGATTGAAGTGCCAACACCAGGTGTTTGGAGAATCTCTATCTGCTGATTGTTAAACTTTCTGGAATACACATATTGTATTGTGGTGAAGGATCTGGGCCTGCTGTCCCTCCATCCCGACTTCTTTCCTTCCTTCTCTTCTCTTTCCTACCCTCCCTCCCTATCTCTTTCTTTCTTCCTCCCCCATCCATTGTTCATCTCAGACGTGAGCCACACCCCCAAAACCACGCCCCTATTTCATTTTGACCACACCCATTTTTCGCTGCAGCACGCTACGCGCCGCATTTCTTCGGGCTAAGGCCCCTGGTCTTTTTCCCACCTAGCAACGCCCCTGGCTGCTGACTGCCTGCCAGCTGATCCGTGTCTGACTCGGCTTGTCTCACGCTTCTTCTGCCTGTCCTGCTTCCAGCTTCTGTGATTGCTGATCTGCTGCTGCTGTTCCTGTTCCAGCTGTCCAGTGTTCCAGGCTCCGCTTCCAGCATCCAGTCTACAGCTGCTGACAGAGGCACTCCTACCTCGCTGCGCTCACGAGACCAATGTCCCCACTCCAGTGGGCTCTGAGCCAGAGCTGCATGAGAGGTCTCCTACTGTGAAAGACAGGTTCTGCTACCAGGTACGTGGTTTCACGTTACAAATGGCCTCAATCTTATTGTTCTGGGGCTAAACAGACCCCGACAAATAACATACCCAAGGTATTTGGCCTCCTCTAGACCTATGGCACACCTTTTTGGGTTGGCTGTTAAACCTGCTACCCTCAGCGAATCTACCACTGCCTGCACCCGGGGCAGATGTGATTCCCAATCTGGGCTGTGGGTGACCACATCATCCAGATAGGCTGCTGCATAGGGCCAATGCGGCCTCAAAGTATTGTCCATCATCCTCTGAAATGATACAGGGGCCCCATGAAGACCAAATGGCATTCACTTGTATTGGAAGGACCCCTCTGGTGTAGAGAAGGTATTTTTTTCCTTTGCTGACTCTGTTAGGGGGATTTGCCAGTATCCCTTAGTTAGGTGTAGGGTTGTTATGTACTGCCTGTTAGGCACCTCCCAACCTATCCACAAGTTTGCCAACCCACGGCATTGGGTATATGTTAAACTTAGACGCTTTATTTAGCTTCCTGAAATCGTTACAGAACTGGATAGTGCCATCAGGATTTGGGACCAGTACTATAGGCTTGACCAGGCGCTGTGGAACTCCTCTATCACGCCTAACTCCAACATGGTTTTTATTTCTCTCACCACCGCCCCTCATCTAGCCTCAGGTATTTGGTAGGGTTTTACATTTACACGGACCCCTGGTTCCGTGATTATGTCATGTTGTAGTACAGTGGTCAGTCCGGGTAGGGAAGAGAAAAAGTCTCTATTTTTACTGACAAATTCCTTAACATCGTTTTGCTGCATCAGTGACCTTGTCGGTTATGGGGACATCCAGGGACAGGGGGTAACCTGTCCTTTTGGGGAGTGGACACCCCCAATAAACTCTCTCTGTTCTTCCACGGCTTTAGGAGATTAACATGGTAAATCTGCTCCGGTTTCCTTTTCCCAGGCTGGTAAACTTTGTAGTTTACTTCCCCTACTCTTTCCCTAAACTCAAAGGGACCCTGCCACTTTTCCAGGAATTTACTTTCAACCGTGGGGACTAGCACCAGCACTCTGTCTCCAGGGTTGAATGTTCGGGTTTTGGCACCCCGATTGTAAACCCTTCTCTGGGCTTCCTGGGCTTGCTCCATATGCTCTCATACAAGGGGCAGGACAGCTGCAATTCGATCCTGCATTAAGGAGACGTGCTCTATGACGCTTCTATATGGGGTGGCCTCTCCTTCCCATGTCTCTTTTGCAACATCTAACAGCCCCCTGGGAATACCCCGTAGATGCTTGTGGAACCTCTTGTATGGCAAACATGAGGTATGGCAAAAAATCCCAATTTTACCCATCTTTATCCACCACCTTTTTTAGCATACTCTTGAGGGTCTTGTTAAACCTTTTCACCAAACCATCAGTTTGGGGGTAGTAAACAGAGGTACGGAGATGAGAGATTTTGTACAACTTGCACAATTCTCTGGTCACTCTGAACCCTGATCCGTCAAGATTTCTTTAGGGTTCCCCACCCGACTAAACACCTGGACCAGTTCTTTGGCAAAAGTCTTAGCTGAGGTATTCCCCAAGGGTAGGGCCTCAGGATAGCAGGTCGCATAGTCCAGGATCACCAGGATGTGCTGGTCTCCTGAGCAGATTTTACTACTGGTCCCATGAGATCCATGCAAATTCGCTCAAATGGCACTTCAGTTATGGGGAGTGGGACAAGGGGACTACGAAAAATGGGGTCCCTGGTTTTCTCCATACCCAGATGTCCCCCCATTACATACCCATGGGCCCGATCTAGCACCATCCTGCTGAAGGGTTTGGGAACCACTAGCTGATCCACCTCGTCCTCCCCATGTTTCACCACGTGAAACAACAAATCATTCTTAAGCGCCACGTAGGGAAAAGACACCCCCCAATTAGGGTCCACAGGCTCCCCATCCATCACCTTCACATTTTCTCTGGCTCTAAGGAGAGTGACATCCCGTAGTTGTTCTGTACAGAAGTCCACTCTCCGGACCTCTAAGTCAGGTACTACATTCAGTTCACTCTCACTATCTTCCAGTTCCTCCGGCTCCCCAGCCAGTATAGGACCCTCCACGGTCCTGCCACAAGTCTCCCCTTCCCTTTGGCAAAACGGGTCTGGCGAGAGGTCCCGTGCTTCCGCAGCAGGGGGAGCTCTATCCTCCAGACTCCCTGTGCCCTCCCATAACTTCCAAAAATTTGGAAAATCCCTGCCCACTAGGGCGTCATAAAGTAGTGAAGGTAATATCCCCACTGAATGAGTCACACTAACGCAAGGGGTGTCAATCTCAACCACTGCCGTCTGGTAGTCACGAGTGTCCCCATGGATGCAAATGACTCCAATAGTGCTAGGGTGTAACCTTGCAGGGTTTAAACAATTGCTTTTTACCAATGTTACCACACTACCCGAGTCAAGCAGTGCAGTGACTGGTCTCCCATCAACAAAAATTACACACATTTGCTTCTCCATGTGACTTGAACATGATGTTGTATATGCGACCTGTGCAAAAAGAGAAAGACGTCTATTCACATAAGTATAATTTGCATGGGTTCATCATTCAGTGGGCAATTGGCAGGAATATGGCCCAATGCATGGTATCGGTAGCACTGTATGTGTTCTATACCCAGTCCTCTCAAGGATCCCCAAGACCTTCCTGGCCAGTCTCCAGGTCTAGAGCCCATAGTCCCTTTAGCCATAGCAGTCGTATCAAACTTCCCCACACCCTTGACCCCTGGAACAGTCTTACCGATCTTTCACCCCTAGATGCATTGTAGTGGGGCGCAGATGGGTGCAACAAGGCCTCAGCAGCAGTATATCTGTCAATGAGGTCCTTTATTTGGTTGGCAGGTTTGGTGTCCCCATGGCTGACCCGCTTCCTCAAAGCAGCAGGGAGCGCACGCAGACACCGGTCCATGGCCACACGCTCCACAATCTGGTTGCAACCACCTCCTTGTGAGATATATCAGGTTGAACATTTGCGAGCGGGGTGGCTTGCCCCTGCAGTAGGACCACTTATGCACCCGTTGAGCCCGGACAGCCATGGTGACCCCCAGGCGTGCGAGTATCTCACTCTTTAGAGTCTCATAGTTCTGGGCCTTTACTGGTTCCAAATCAAAGTAGGCCTGTCAGTAAAGGTGCTAACTGTCCCGCCCACTGCTGTTTTGGCCATCCTTCGTAATCAGCGACTCTTTCAAAGGTCGTGGAGTATGCCGCCACGTCATCTGCAGGTGTCATCTTTTGCAGGTGGTAGCTGGCACGTACCATCTTTTGTTCCACTGGCACAGGACTTGCGGACCCCTTCTTTAATTCCACCGGGGCCTCCGCAAACTGGCGATTCGTCTCCTGCTGGGCTGCGATGGCCTGGCGACTCGCCTCATGCTGCCTGCGATTTTTCTCATGCTGAGTAGCCACGCCTGTGCAACTTGGCGATTAGTTTCCTGCTGCTGGCGATTTCTCTCTTGTTGGGCCGGAGTGGCCTATAACAGGGCTTTTACTACATCCTCCATCTTCCAAGAAGATGCCTGCTGAGTCCACCAGGTGTAGGAGATTGGCTCACGGGGATCACTTTTTAGAGGAAAAGATTCAGCATGGAGGTCAGTATCTTTAAAATCTGACGGCTTGCCAGGTTTATTATTACAGGTTTGCAAGTTCAAAACACATAAGAGAACAGAAAACAAAACCTCGGCGCCCGGCGCTAAACTAAACAATTAGGTTCCTATTTATACAGTGCGGGGCTGTCCCTGACACCCACAAAACATAAGCGCACAGTGAAAACCTTGATCTTTGAGTTCAAATTAGCACACAGAGCTCACTCAGCTTTCTCCCTCTGAGATCCAGGATGGGGCTCTGGTCTGCTCTCTTCCTGGTCATTAAATGCAGGTGGAGAGGAGTTTGAGTGGACCAGAAAGTCCAGGCCAGAACCAGCACTACCACGGTGGTTGGCAAAACCCGGGTTGGACTCTTGTTAGTCGCCTCAAAATGATCGCGAGGCGAAAAGTATCACCCGTCCATTGTGGCGCCTCGCACAATGTCACACAACCTGTGAAGCTCTGGCGAACTTCATTCCCAATAGGGTTAAGGCAGTGCTGGAAAATAATGGTGGCCACACAAAATATTGACACTTTGGGCCCAATTTGGACATTTTCACTTAGGGGTGTACTCACTTTTGTTGCCAGCGGTTTAGACATTAACGGCTGTGTGTTGAGTTATTTTGAGGGGACATCACATTTACACTGTTATACAAGCTGTACACTCGCTACTTTACATTGTAGCAAAGTGTCATTTCATCAGTGTTGTCACATGAAAAGATAGAATAAAATATTTATAAAAATGTGAGTGGTGTACTCACTTTTGTGAGATACTGTATATATATATATATATATATATATATATATATATATACTGTATATATCAATAAGTAAATTGAAGGAATAAATATACTGTAAAGGAAACACTCAATTGGAGTAGAGAGTGACTCATACTAAACCCTACACTGGGGCAATTCTACTTAAGGAGTACTACACCACCATGACAGTTCAGCAATCTGTAATATAATTCCCCCTTCTTCCACTGGCCAGCTCATTGGGGCCTAACGTTTATGTTGGAGCACTCAAGTTGATGTACCTTTAAGAACCGATACAGGCACTGACTCTGTGTTACTTGCATACAACACTGTCCCTTTTTTGGTCAATGTGTAATATGATTTTGGCCTGTGGCCTCTCACCAACTCCTATATCAGCAAGCGATTCTCTCTCTGCTCACTGTGTAAAGCACAGCCAGTCAGTGTCTGCAGCGTCTTTCCCCTTGGTCATGCAGCAGGCTTCACCAGTGGCTCTCTCCAATATCCTAATAGCCTCCACACTTCTCCTCACCCAGCTAAAACAGCAGGGAACTACCTCTCCTCTTTTTCCCAGTGCCTTGTGGGATCGGAAGTTTCCTCCTTCCAGCTCACCAAACCAGTTCAGTCTGTCAGAACTACAATTCCCACAATCTTTGCAGTCCTGTGTGCCTTCCTATTGGGAAGACTGCAGCTCAACACTGGAAGTACACAGCTCTACAATAAGAGTTGCCTTATGTAGCTGTGAAGCTGTAAATAACTCCTCTGCTGCCAGGCACAGAATTCCTTTCCTGTTAGTGCTGCAGACTGGGCTACACATATCAGAAGCCTTCTGACCCCTTTCACACTGGGGCGGTTTTCAGGAGCTTTAGCGATAGAAATAGCCTCTCCTAGGCGCCTGAGAACTGCCTCCCCATTAAAGTCAGTGTGCCCTTTTACACTGGGGCAGTGCGCTTGCGGGACGGGAAAAAAGTCCTGCAAGCAGCATCTTTGGGGCGGTGCGGGAGTGGTATATACACCGCTCCTCCACCGCCCCTGCCCATTGAAATGAATGGGTGCCGCTTTCAAATCACCTTAAAAGTGCTTTGAAAGCAGCGCTAAGTGGGTGCTTTTAACCCCTTTTTTAACCCCTTCTGGAGGGTTAAATGCGCCTCGCTAGCCAAACTGCTGCTATAAAAGCGGCAAAGCACTGCTAAAACTAGCGGTGTCAGTGTGAAAGGGCTCTAAGACTCCTTTCATACGGGGGCAGTTTTCAGGTGCCTTAGCGCTGGAAATAGCCTCTGCTAAGTGCCTGAAAACCGCCTTTCCATTAAAGTCAGTGTGTCTTTTGACACTGGGGCGGTGTAAGCAGCATCTCTGGAGCGGTGCGGGAGTGGTGCACCGTCCCTGCTACTGAAATTAATGGGCGCCGCTTTCAAAGTGCCTTAAAAGTGATTTGAAAAGCAGCGCTAAGCGGACACTTTTAACCCCTTCTGGGGGGGTTAAAAGCGCCCCCGCCAAAACTAGCGGCGCTTTAATGCTACCATGGGTGTAGAGACAGTGTGAAAGGGCTCTTAATAAAATATACTTGTCATGCGAGAAATATGAAGACTGTCATCGCTAAACTCCTCTTTTAAAATGCTAGCTGCTTGGCTGTTATGTTAAACCTCCTGACCTTGCAAAATAAGGGCTTCTGATTTCATTCTGACTTCCTGATCTGCATGTTTTTTCAAGGTCGCAACTCACTTGATTTGCATAATAGCCAGGCAGCTAATATTTTCAGATGGATGTAATCAAGGTGAGCCCTCCAATTTTTCTCATGATATCTTTAAAATGTTACTAAACCCAGGAGCCTGCATTCACTATATCTGGTCTCCCACAGTACACAGAAAACGGAAATGCAATTATTTTAGGAAACATAAACTGCTTAATACCTTTTCTAATCAGCAGTATATAGCAATCATATGACTTCTATGAGTGTCTGGTTAAAGCTTGTAGGAGGAGTTTTCATTCTACTCTGCCCTATGAGGATGCAAGACTTCTGACCCTCTGGACAGTGCTGATTGGCCCTGTGCTGATCACATGCACTCTCACAATACTCTCTAGCAATACACACCAAACTGAGCATTTGCAGAGTGCCCCAAGGCTCTATACTATTAGGAGATCGACTGGGGACAAGCATGTTTTACTGCATATACAGACTGATTTTGTGGGTTTAGTAACACTTTAATTAAATTGTGGTGCATTTGAAGTTTTTCACCAACCTCTCTGGATCTGTGTTTATTAGCCAACAAAGATCCTATCCAACGCTCAAGGTAAGGCCTACCAACCCCCCTCTTTCACCTACACTGGAAGATTGGTCAAAGCAGTGGAGACTGCAGTTCAATATTTCTAAGTGTAAAATAATGCACCTAGGGAATAAGAATCCGCTTAGAGAGTACAGCATTGGGGGCACAGTGTTAGCCAGCACTACAGAAGAAAAATATTTGGGGGTGCTTATTTCAGATGATTGCAAAATGAACAAACAGTGTGACCAGGCAGTGGGAAAAGCAAATAGAATTCTGGGATGTATCAGTAGAGGGATCACCAGCAGGAGGAAGGAGGTTCTGATTCCACTATATAGATCTTTAGTGAGACCTCACTTAGAATACTGCAGGGGAGGACTGGCCCAGGGGTTAGGGTGGCAATTGCCCCCCAGGCCACCCTAACTTACATTTAAAATGGCCGATGGCTGCTGCCCGCTCACACTTTTTTTTTCTTGTGGAGGAAGGAAATAGGGCCCAGGGGCGCAGCCACCAACTAACTGCAGGCAAAGGGAGGGCACCCAGGGCCGGCCCTACCATGGATCCTGCTAGGCCCATTGGGTGGGCATGGATGGTGAGCTGATTCGGTGGTTCAATGGGCCACTTGACTGGACTTGCCCCCCAGGCCTATGGCTCCCAGCCCTCCCCTGGAATACGGTGTCCAGTTCTGGAGACCACACTTACAAAAAGATATTGATAAGATAGAACGAGTTCAGAGACGGGTAACAAAAATGGTGAAAGGTCTGGGGGATAAAACATATCAAGAGCGCACTTCAGGAACTTAATTTGTACAGTCTGGAGGAAAGAAGGGAGAGGGGAGACATGATTGAAACCTTTAAATACATCAAGGGGGTGAATAAGGTTTAGGAGGGCAGTCTTTTCCATATGAAACCACAATCAAGAACACAGGGACATGACCTCAAACTAACTGGGGGGAAGTTCAAAACTAATCTTAGAAAGTATTATTTTACTGAAAGGGTGGTTGATGATTGGAATAAACTACCAACAGAGGTTGTGAGACAGTCAACAGTAAATGGCTTCAAACATGCTAGGGATAAACATAAATCTATAGTCTGACAACAAGGTTAATGTGAAAATTAAATAAATAAAAAGGGGCAGACTCCATGGACTACTCAGTCTTTTTCTGCCGTCACTTTTCTGTTTCTATGTTTCTATTATTGTTTTCACTGCAAAATACAGAAACATGGCAAACAGCAATTCTTATACAAATATAAGCAAACTTTGCCTGCAGATTCTTGGAAATGCAATTTCGGTTTAAAATTAGAATTCTGTATATAAAAGAGAATGTTGGTATACCTGATGAAATTGTACAGACAAACTCTTTTATATTAATGCAAGTGACAGCAGAAAGCTATTTGCTGTCTAAAGAAATAATGAAATCAGAAATTCTTCCATATTATCTATTTTTAATTTGTGTGCCATCTGTTGTGCACAGGCTAGTCACAAAACAAACTAAACGCTAGGATATTACTGCCACAGAGATTAGAGAGAAAGCTGAAAGAAGGCTAGGTGTGCTTATTATGCTTATTGTACACCCTGATAACCCAGAATGAATTATTCTGAGATAGGGATCTGCAAAAAGACTAGGCAAGATCAGTTCAGCCAAAACTGCTACTTCAGTTTTGGGTAAATAATTGCTTTCAGCGGGTTCTCCATTCGTGAATTTCCAGTTCTGCCTTCTGTGCCCATTAGTAAAGAGACTCACTCATCTTGCTGAATTTTCTGAATAGCCTGCACATTGCAGAGAATGCAGTTGGGGGGAGAGGGGGGTATCCTGCCACAGCAAGAAGACTAAAGCCTCATGCACACGGGACGACGATCATACGTACCATCGTCTCAAATCGTATGTTGGCTGTTGTATCTAGCATACTGACTGCACTACACGATCGTACGACCAAAGAAAGAACGTTCAGGTGCATGTAATTACAATCCTGCCGTTCCTGACTTCTGAGCATGCGTGTTTTGCACAATACAACTTGTTGTACCAACTTCTCTGTACACACGATACAACGGTCATATGAGCGCTTGTTGGTACGACCAAGTTTTCTAGTTTGCTCATACAACTCCCGTTGTACGACCGTCGTACGTCGGCTGTTCTAATCACGCGTACTAACGATCGATTTCGCATACAACGGTCGTTCGTACGACCTGTTGTATATGATCGTCGTCCCGTGTGTACGAGGCTTAAGGCAGGCCATACATGATCTTGGTGGTTAAATGAAAAAAAAAATGAGACGATTTTCCCATCCACATTCCGGCTAAGTTATGCTGTTCTGCAATGATCAGTGTTGCCGGCTATTGCCAGTGGTACTGATCGTTCAGGAAAAACCCAACAGGTTGGTTGTACACAAGTTGATTGATAGAACGACTTGTGTACAACCAGTTAGCCCATACATAGATTGAAATTTATCCGATCCTTGCTGAACCAGCTGAAATTTTATCATACCTCTCAACTTCCTGAGATGGGAATGAGGGACACCTATGAGTATGTATTCATAGAACAACCCCCTGCCATGCCCCCTTACAAGGAGAATTCATACACAAAAATGATTGGTTGAACCTATTATTCCTACTATTCCTTATATTGGCTTTTGAAATGTACAAATGAAACAGTTTAGAACTTGGACAAAGGTTTAACAGTATAAAACACTTTTTGATGGTTAAATAGTGCATTTATAATATAGGTATATACATCAGACCAAAATGAGGGACAAATGAGGTGGAAAGAGGGACAGAGGGACTTTGTTCCAAATCAGGGACAGTCCCTTGAAATCAGGGACAGTTGGGAGGTATGATTTTATCCATGTATGCGTCTGACGGCAGCAAGGTGGCTCGTTATCGCAAACCGCCGTCGGTCGTATGACGGTGGCTGCGATAACTAGCACTGTGAGCGCTCACTGTGTCGGGGGGGGGGGGCAGGGAGCGGGTAGGGTGGACTCGGTCGCCGCCGGCTACCTGTGATGGCCCCCCGCAGTGAGAGAACGGAGGTCCGTGTATGTAAACATGAATCTCCGTTCTCATAGAGGGGGAAGGGCTGTGATCACAGGCTTCTTGTAGATGGAAGCCGTGATTACTCTCATCCCCCACTCAGCTCAGCCCCCATACAGTTAGAACACGCCTAGGGAACACATTTATCCCTTAGAGCGCCCCCTCCATATTAACCCCTTCACTGCCAATGGCATTTACACAGTAACCAATGCATTTTTATAGCACTGATCGCTGTATAAATGCCAATGGTCCCAAAAAAGTGTCAAAATAGTCCGACATGTCTGCCCCAATATTGCAGTACCGCTAAAAATCACAGATCGCCGCCATTACTAGTAAAAAAAATAAAAATAAATAAAAACCCCAGAAATGAATTCTCATCATCCGTAAACGTGGCAACTTTTGCGCAAACCAATCAATAAACGCTGATTGCAATTTTTTTAACCAAAAATACGAGGAAGAATATAAATCGGCCAAAACCGATGAAAAAAAATGTTTTTTTATATTTTTTTTTTGGGATTTGTATTTTAGCAAAAAGTAAGAAATATTGATTTTTTTTGCAAAATTGACGCTTTTTTTATTTATAGCGGCGATCAGAAATGACGCAGAGGGGATCAAATACCACCAAAAGAAAGCTCTATTTGTGATAAAAAAAAGGACACACATTCCGTTTGGGTACAACGTCGCACGGCCGCGCAATTGTCAGTTAAAGCGACACAGTGCCGAATCGCAAAAAGGGCTCTGGTCCTAAAGTGTGAAATCCTTTCGGGGCTGAAGTGGCATTCACTGATCAAGACATTTTGATATTTGCATAACTCTTCCCAGCCCATAGCTTGCATTAAAGCGGAGTTACACCCAAAAGTGGAACTTCTGCTTTAAGAGAAGGTGATTGGCATGTCATTTTTTTGGGGGGGGGGGCGGAGACCCTGTTTTCACAGGGTCTCTGGTCCTACTTCCTCCTGGCGCCATGGAACCGGAAGGAAGTTCACTTTCCTCCCCTCTCACCCGGCGATCTTCTGGGACATGTCACAGAAGATACACCAGCCATTCACAGTGCGCGACTCGCGCATGCCCAGTGCGCGTCCAGCTTTGAAGCCAAAGCCGGGTGCCCACACTTGTGATGCCAGCACCGTCAAGGGGAGGGAGAGAAGAGCGAGCCTTCGGGTGGCCGCATCGCTGGAGCGTGATACAGGTCAGTGTCCGATTGTTAAAAGTCAGCAGCTACACTTTTTGAAGCTGCTGACTTTTAACTGGGTGGAACTCCGCCATTTTTTTTGCGATACGGCAATGCGTCGCTTTAACTGACAATTGCGCAGTCGTGCGATGTTGTACCCCAACAAAATTTATGTCCTTTTTTTTCTCACAAATAGAGCTTTTTTTTGGTGGTATTTGATCACCTCTGCAGTTTTTATTTTTTGCGCTATAAACAAAAAATGAGTGACAATTTTGAAAAAAAAATAAAACATTTTTTACTTTCTGCTTTAAAACATTTACAAAAAAAAAAAATGTACAAAAACGAATTTAGTCGTCATTTAGGTCGATATGTATTCTGCTACATATTTTTGGTAAAAAAAAATCGCAATAAGCATATATTGATTGGTTTGCACAAAAGTTATCACGTCTTCAAAAATAGTGGATAGATTTATGGCATATGTATTTATTAATTAATTTTTTTACTAGTATTGGCGGCGATCAGTGTTTTTTAGCGGGACTGCAACATTGCGGTGGACAGATCGGACACCTGACATTTTTTTACACTTTTATGGGAACCAGTAACATTATTACAGTAATCAGTGCTAAAAATATGCACTGTTATTGTACTATTGGCACTGGCTGGGAAGGGGTTAACATCAGGGGGATCAAGGGGTTAAATGTGTTCCCTGGGAGGTGTTTCTAACTGTATGTGGGACTGTGTGACTGAGGAAACACACAGATCCATCTTCCTGCATAGCAGAAAGACAGGATCTGTGTGATCTGCCTTGTCAGAACGGGGATCTACCTTGTTTACACAGGCAGATCCCTGTTCTGTCACTGCAGGGAACGATCGCGGGTGGCCGGCAGACATCGAGTCCGTCCCACCCGCTGATTGGCTCCCCCGCTGGCCAATGGGAGCACCCAAACAAGCGGGTTCCCGCACCACTGTACAGCTATGGTGATTCGCGGGAAGCAGCCACATTGCCACAGTATAATGATGGCAGCTGGGGCTGAAGTGGTTAACGTAATTGTAAAGGCTGAATTATTTTTTGTTTTAAAATAACAAATATGTTATACTTATCTTATCTGCTCTGTGTAATGGTTTGCACAGAGCAGCCCGTGTCCTCTTCCTGGTTTCTTCACCAGCGCTTCTGGCTCCACCCCCCATTTGTAATCAACCCTCCCACCCATAAAGTGCCCCCCTCCCCCCCGCTCTTCTGACAGCATGTAGGGGATCTTCTTCACAGCAGCAGCTGTCAGGACTTTTGCTGTTTGACTTTACACTTACGTCAGATTCACACCACTACAATGGTACGAACAAAAGGTAACTCTTGATATTCAGGCGGACGGTACCACCTTATACCCCGTATGTTGGGGTGGTTAAGATTAAACTGTCGACGACGACACTTCTTCTAGGGGATGTACGACAGTCTTCTCGCCCCCCCTCCCCCCGTGAAATACCCACCCTCCCAACTAATGTTTACCCCCCACCTCGGTCTTCGCGACCACTTCTTTGGTCCTTCTCCTGTGCCCGACGAGACACGTTTG